>JAUYWV010141468.1:0-10549 GCA_032274565.1 Nematoplana nigrocapitula | reverse complement strand
ATTACAATTCCAGGTTATTTCCAGGATTTCCAGGAGCACCTTTTGGATTCCAGGTTATTTCCAGGATTTCCAGGGTCGGTAGACACCCTGATTTTGCACCTCAGTGTATTTTCGCAATAAAATACGGATGGCAAAGAATTCTGTAATCTAAACATAAAAAGTAAAACACACGCAAAAAAGTGGCCGCGATAGTCACAAGTGGAGAAGCGGTGGACCCTACGGCAGAGGAGCGTATTCAGCTGGCACGGGGGATGCTCGTCCTTCCAGTGTGAAATGAACGGCATCGAATCGGACTTGTATGGTTGTGCCAACATCTGGATAAATGGAAGGAGGCAGCTATCATCTCGGATAGCCAGGTCAGCCTCAAGAAATGGAGACAAAATCCAACTACTACATCACTGCTTCAGGATGCTCCACGACCTCGCAGAAGAAGGCAGGAAGTTATACTGGGTGTGGACAGCAAGTCATTGTAGGGTGTAGTGCAACGAGGCAGCTGGCGAAGAATGCGGCATCGAACAGGCGAAAACCTGCTTGGAAGAGGGTTAGCAAGGCAGCTGTCCGGCGGGCTATGTCCAAGTTGAAGGCAGAACACGACCTCGCAAAAGAAGGCAGGAAGTTATACTGGGTGTAAACAGCAAGTCATTGTGGGGTGTAGTGCAACGAGGCAGCTGGCGAAGCATGCGGCATCGAACAGACGAAAACCTGCCTGGAAGAGGTTAGCAAGGCGGCTGTCTGGCGGGCTATGTCCAAGTTGAAGGCAGAACACGATCGCGCAGCTGCCATCGATAACAGTGAATATCCTTCTAGCAATTGCGGTTCGACGATTGGTCACTGGGGGCTCAATGGAGCTACGCAGCCACCAGAAAAAGATCGGGGTACGTGAAGATGGAGAGTGTCGCCTTTGTGGGGAGGTGGAGGAAGACACTGGTCACGTGGCCCTCCGCTGCCCAGCAACGATATGGAGGCTGGAACACGATGTAGCAGACTGGAAAGACCTACTGGAATGCGCGGATAGAGCGGTGGCTCTCCTGGCAAAGCTCAGAAGATCCACCGGTTGATATACTATTAGACTGATTCAAAAGTTATTAACGTTTTCCGATTCAAATTTTATCGATGAGACCAGTAGCCAATCGCGTATATTTACGTTTGAATTTTGAATGTTTCAATGCCTTCATGAAACCAATAGTAAACCGAGGTATACTTAATTCTTGACGCCCAGAAGCGTGTAATTATGTGTGACGATAAAATTGCTATTCTTGTGCTTTTGAGACATAATTGGAAAAAGGGGTTGAGTGTAACAGTTGCAGCCCGTGAGATCACCGAAATTGAAGATGACTATGTGACGAATAAAAGCACAGTACGGTGGTGGTTTCGGCGCTTCAACTCTGGTGACACAAGTCATGAAGATGATGACCACTGGGGGCAGCCCACCGTCCTGGGTCGAGCTGCTCTGTGTGAAGCAATGGACCAACAGCCTCAAGCGAGTACGCGCATGTTGTCGAGAGTGCTTGGACTTTCCCAAACGACCATCGTTCGCCACCTCCACCAGCTTGATGCAAAGTATAGATCACTGAGAGGAGTCCCTCATGATCTTACTGATTCCCAAGCTCAAAGGAGAGTAGAGGTGTGTCAAAAGCTTCTGCCCAACCCAAACAACCGGCGGTTTTGGAGCCAAATTGTTACAGGTGACGAAAAGTGGATATACCTGTGCAATCCTAACAAGAAAAAACAATGGTTGCGCCCGATACAACATGATAACGCCACGCCACATACTGCGAATAAGACTAAGGAAAAAATCAAAGAAATCTCTGGCCAAAATGGTGGTCTCTATTTCGAGAAGTGACATAATTTTCATTCAATGTTATTTTATATTTTCATCTGAAATTTTTAATACACACTTTAAACGTTAATAACTAAACTTTTGAACCACCCTAATAATAAAATGTAGACTATCTCACTCATTTGCAGGGCCGTAGCAACAGGTCCGGCCGACCCGGCACTTGGCGGACCATATTTGTTTGGGGGGATTTTTTATTTATTATTTCCTCAAACGATATTCCTTGCTCGAAACTTAGACACGGCATTGCTTTAATGTTTTGACTTCTACAGTGATTAGTGATTACTCTCTATAAGTAGTCTTAATAATCGGACAGTCTCTTGTTACAATCACAAGATGTATGATACAGGGTGTCGAGCGATTCTGCAGAATATATTTTGCATGATTTTCACCGGACATCACAGCATTTTCGATGTATAAGGTCTCCACAACAAATACTAAAAATAAACTGCAAAAGTAAAACACAAAACATCATTTACGAAAAATATATTAGCGCCATTGATGGTATCCGGATGAATATAACACAAACATAAACCAGAATTTAGTCGTTCGACACCCTGTGTAAGAGTAAGGATGCACCATGTGCGAAAACTACCAACCCCTCCCTACAACGTAAGGGTAGAAAACTAAGATAAGGATATAGGAAAGTGGTATAAAATTAAGAAATATACACTGCAACTTACCGGTTCTTGACTATCCGGTGGAACCAGTTGCCCTCCAGTAACCAGTCCTTCCAATGCCTGGATGCGCTTCTCCAACACCATCAGTTGCAGATCTGTACTCATTCTACTCGAAAAGCTGGATACAAACCGTACAGAATAATTTTAACTATTTAAAAAATGAAGCATTTCAACGATACAGAGTCAATAGGGGAGTCAAATATGATTGATTTAACTTATTGGGGAATACTCGCAATTGCACACGAATTAACCGTGCACAAACGCCTCAATACTATCAAAAATTGGTTGGACTGTGCATTAATATCATTGAAAAAACTTCGCCCCCATGCCAGCAACATGAATTCTGAAAAAAATAAGTTCAAAGACGAGACTGAGCAAATTATGCTTATCAGGGCAAAAGATCGGATATTGATTTGACTGATGGAGACGAATTTTACTGTTGTCCAACCTATACGCAGAGCAGTAACTACAGCTGTCTACTGGAGCAGTATTAAACACGGTTGCTAGGAAACTAATGACTGCATAGCCTGGTTTTAAGAATTGATCCAAAATCACCAACCGACATAAATCCTTGATATTACCCTAGAGTATGTTTGAGTACAGGAACTGTTGCTTCAGACAATGGTGTCGAAAACGTGCGGTTGGCACCTCAATCTTATCCGCTTTGAGGATTGTCAAGGTTTCTGTATTAGGTAACAACTACTATATAGAACAGATGTCAAAGTCTATCAGCCTCCACTTGTCTATTTTTAAATTTTGAATGTGTTTGGTGATAACTCAAATTAAACGATTAGTCATCAGCACTTGATCGGTTTCAGAAATCACTAGGAATGGTACCATGTCACTGCGATTCAACGATGTTATCAGAGATTTGATGTGCTGATCTGCTGCGTTTTAACTTTTAGTCAATATAAGGCAAACATAGCTTAGTATGTTGCACTACATATCTTCTCGGCAAACACAGAGCTTTTACTTCCCTGTTACCTTCACCTGCCACATTCCTGCTCCATACATCACCTGTCACAGAACACCAAAATTGTACAACACCTCTATGTCATAAAACAAACCCCTGTTATCCCCGCTGATCTGGTCTGCCTGCTAAAAGTGCTGCAAATCACTCCATATATCACCCGTCACACAACACCAACATTGTACAACACCTCTGTCATAAAACAAACCCCAGTTATCCCCGCTGATCTGATCTGCCTGCTAAAAGTGCTGCATATCGCTCCATATATCACCCGTCACAGAACACCAAAATTGTACAACACCTCTATGTCATAAAACAAACCCCAGTTATCCCCGCTGATCTGGTCTGCCTGCTAAAAGTGCTGCATATCGCTCCATATATCTACGTGTCTGCTGTGTTGCGATTTGATGATTTTATGGTACAACCAGATCCACCAATCGTATTGACTAAGTAACCTAAGTAACACTATCAGCTCATAACTTTAACATATCATAGACTACATCTTGGCTACCCCAATCTCTTCTATATAACAAGATCATCTTTACAAAGCACTCATGTCAAATCTAACAACAATCCCGACAAAATAAAAAATATATGTTTTAAGAGCATTATTGCTTTAATCAACCACAAACGCTATCGGAAAACCACTATATTAATGATACATATAAGAGAAAAAATTATTTTAATAGTTTCAATAATATCTATATTTATCAAGAAAACAGACAAGCACGTTATGGCACGATATCTCTTCGGCTATACTAAATTGAACACTCAGTTTATTTGACATCAGAAAATGAGAAAAGGAAATCAATAATTTAATAGCTATGTATGTATCTATCCAACTAATTACACAGGAAAGTGATTCTCTTCAGGAAGGCTGAACAACTCGTTTTTTCAAACCGGAATCGGGTTGTTTGAGTCTGAATTTTTCCATCTTTATCTCCATATCGTAATAGGTAAAAGCGTTGTGCTGGTAATATTCGGGCACGTGATAGGAGTCGGCACTGGCGGGTGCTGGTTTGAGTTCACTTGTAGGAGCACTAGTTGGAGGAGGTGGAGGAGGAGCGGAGGTCGCCGATGGTGGTTGGCCTGTGGCTGTAGTACCTGCTGGCTTCGGTTTGCTATCTAAAATATTAATAAAACAAACAAATTATACATAATTAACGTTTTATACTACTTATACATTGAATAAGTAACATATATATATCTGTAAAGCATAAAAAATGTACGAGAATATGATAGGTATTACCAGAAGGTGGCTTTGCTCCGCTATCGCCAGACTTTGTCACCAGTGATCTCCAACACAGCGCTGTAGACCTTGCTGCGGGTAGAATAGTTCGAATCATATCCTCTGTAAATTGAGAGAACGAATTTGTAAGGCTATGGTAAAACGCGTAGAGACTACACGATTTTCCCCAATTGAAGGTGATCAAGTGAGGTGAGGGTTAGACTCTGCAGGTATGTACAAACCCACTCAATCGCAATCTCAAAGATGTTTTAAATACTCCATGGCAATGTAACATGTCAGACTGCTATCATAAGAGTGCTAAGGACGGCCAAAGTGCACCTCCAAACCATTATTTAATAATGCCTATTTGGTTATCAAGGGATACTTGTTATTGTTATCTTTGAATAGCTGTTTATATGCTGCAGTAGTAGGCGAATGTTACAGTCCAGGCCCCCCTTCCGACGAAAAGAAAATTTATAATAGTCGCGAAACTGAATCTGATATGTGCTTGCCGTCTAGGCTCCACTGAAACTAAATTAAACAATTCCAGGATCAGAAAAGAACCTCATCTGGTCATATCCCCTTTCCTTAGCAGTCAATTTAACCCAGTCAAGAGCAAAAGTAGACAGTGCCTTTCTATTCCCGATATCCGAGAGTCAACCTATTCCGAGAACAGTCTGCTGGATTTACCCCCAAATCGTTTAATTTTCTTTTGAAAATCTTCCATAATGTAGCTAAAAACCAGTATTATAACAGCAAGGAAATGCCAGAAATGTTTAAAAGTATGTTTCCTAGATGGACGCATCATAATTTCAAAGACATTTAACTGGATGAGTAGCAGACATTTTCTGACACCGCGCATTCTACAGCCGGGCTGCCTGAATTACTTATACACACGGTTTAGTCTAATTGATTTTCTTAAACTTTAATCATTTCAAAGATATTGAAAGATTAGAAACTTTTCAGCAAGGAGACCGTGAGATACTATGACGACTGGAAAACATCCATATTATAATAGTCAATTAAATACAAATTAAAAATACAATTTTAACCATAGAGGTTTGTCTCCAAGTTGGTTGCTAGGTTTTTATCCAGTAACCTTTTGAGAAAGTTGAAATTAGATATAATTTTATTCTACAAGTAAACAATATAAATACATTAAATATTGCAAATATTTTTGTTAATATTTTAGTATATTAAACTGCTAAATCTTATTGAATATGATCAGGGAATTACATATTATTCTATAAAGTTTACTTTTCAAAACGCGTATAATGAAGGGTGACGCCAAATTATTAATTGGAAGCTATTTCACATGTCATTTATTTGTGATGGGAAAAGGTAAAAAAGGCAGTGCCTATGGTTGTCATTTTCCATCGATTTCATCTCTCCTTTAATATATTTTCTTTTTAACTCATTCATTCTCATTCCATCTTAGTTCAAGGTGACCTTCCCTCGGCCGCAACGCTTTCGTTTCTGTTTGATTAGGTTGTGACGTCACTTGTCAGCCTGTAGTGCGTTGAAATTCCGCGACGTCATCCAATCATATTGTTTCATGGATTCATGGAATTCCCTCAGATCTATATGCTAGTTTAAGGTCATTAACAGTCTTTGGTTAAATTATTCGAAAAACATATACGTCATATCTCATATCGGGTAGTCAAAAAGTAGTACATTCGTACGCTAGCATTTTTATGGATTACTAATAGCTAAAAAACAAGCTTATTTTTTACACTACGTATAATAAAATTATATTGATAATTTAAGTATAATTGTTAATTTACTTCGAGTTGAACCTCTTGACTAATTACTCAATGATTTTAACAACTTCCGACTACTTATCAGTGAAGAAAAGGATGGAAAGTTACCACCAGTTATCGTGATTAATCAGGAAATATCATATCGACTAGAGAAATTTAACAACTGAATCATCGGGTCTATTCTTAGACATGTCAATTATCCTTCGAAACATCTATCTTTTCTCAGTTCAATTATTGGGCTTTCTATATTCATCAAAATAACTGAAAGTAAACTCCAACGCAGAGATGGAAACCGGCCACTAGAGATAATGATTTTCCCCTATTTAGACGCGTCCTCGCATCTGGCTCTATGCTTATATAAGTATGTCCGTCAACCTTATGTTCAAAATCCATTTTCTGAAATATTCGAGTGTTTGACACCCACTGTCAATAATAATCTATTTTGAGTTGGACAGCAATTTGTGATCTTTTCCTGAAGCAATAATAAACGTAATGCTCAAAATATGAACAAATGACAATGAAAAACAGCAAGAATAAAATAATTATTTTTGGATAATATCAACACAAGCATAAGGTAGAAAAATTACTAAAAGCGACAGCAAAAGTAACAAATCGGTATAGTAGACTAAACTTTTATTGGCCAAATATAGTACAACATATTATTTATACAAAAATAACAAAGTTTTCCATGACAAATTCAATACCTTTTGCGGATACAGAACAGCAGCAGACTGCAACATCTGAATAAATTCGATGAAGATGAGTTATCGAAAATAAACTGCTGGTTATCTTAATAAGTTCTAATTGAGAAGTCGCGTGCCATTCCTCTACACATACTGTACACAAACTCACTCACTATCTAATCTCATCCTATATATATATATATATATATATACTGTACAGAGACACATGAGTACATCCCCTACTGGACAAAGACATTGTTGCGGGAAGTGGATATAGATATCATTTGTTACATTTAGATGCAAATAAGATATTATGTGCGCATTATATACACTTTTGAAAGGTATTGTACAAGTCACGGGGAGCTACTATAGATCCACACGGTTAAAGCAAAAACTCTACACTAAAAGACGAAAGACTTGAATTACTATTCCCAATAGCTAGACAATACAATTGTTATTACCGAAAGCAAATCGGTTAGAGGGCCAGAGAAGGGTTAACCAATCACCCCCTGGTCACCTATGTTCACCACTAATCCAGGATCTTGGAATAGAACTATACATTATCAACATACTGCCCTATATCGACGCTGTTTAGACAAAGTATCGTAAGTGACATTTTTCATAAAAATGGGTTATTGCAATATGCCAATATAATAGTGTATGTGACTTGGCGCGTCTTTTCGTCTAACTATCGTAAGTCAATTCCCACTTGTTGTATGCAAAATAATTTCAGCTAAAAGTCGTATGTGTGTGGTCTGGTTCGTTTGTTTTCAGTCATATAATCGTATATGCCACTTACGATAGTTTTCCAAAAACAACAGAAACAAAAATATGCATAATATGTTGCACTTACGTTAAAATGCCGAAAATAGAAAATAACATACAGAAGATATTATGAACTGTATTGTTCATTTATTTAGCTAACTGACAACACAATACTAATTTGTCGAAGGACACCTTTCCGTGCTGGTATTGATTTAACCAACGATAAATTGTTGGGACTGGAATGTCTAGCTCATTTGGAGATTTCATTAGTGGAAAGCTTGTTTCGAGATAAACCGATGGCTAAACCACGCTTGAAGTATTTCTTTTCTTTTCTATTCATCGTAAGACTAAGTTGTACCAAGTTGTGTTAGCAGCAACAGACACGCAATAACTATGCAAATATCATGGAATTTCCGCAACCATTTGAATTCGATTGCTATTTATAGACATCGATTTACTATAAAGTGTATGATTTCACCTACTCGTATGAGTCATCGAATCAATTTATCTGTTGCCTGGCTACCACTAGACAATCAAGCTAATCCTATATTATTTGCCTTGCCTAGTCAGCTAAGTGAATTTAACGATCGATTGTAACTGGAAAAAACTTTATCTCGAACAGTGCATAAGCAGCAGCTAGCTCTTAAAGCAATTCAGTCTAGCTAATTACTGGAGAAAATGGCGTATCAAGTTGGAGACAAGGTGGACGTGTGGTGGGGCCAAAGGCGTGGTGCAAAGTGGTGGATTGGTGGCGAGATCGTTGTTTGCAGAAGAAAAGTGGCCATGGTGAAATTTGACACACAGATATACGGTTCATCTTGGAAGAGAGCGCGTGCTTTCAAGTACAATTGCATCAAGTAAGTAACATTAATTGTAATCTGCTATCAGCGTTGTTTAGATTTAGTGGTATTGGAACACAACTCGATGTCTCTCATTGATCACTGCAAATAATAATTATCAGTAATGACATTCACCTTCCATATCGTAGCACTCTGATATAATATAATAGTAACACTAGCTAATCATAGACAAAGCACAGCGCTGTTATGCTGATAATTACCAACTCAAATTATTTTACACTACACTACTATGATTTTCGTTTTTCAACAATACATATTTATGTCCTGTCATTTCTTTATTAAAATAGGATATCTGCAACTGAAGGAGATGACGAGGACGATGATTGGATGGCCACTGCCTTTCGCAATCACAGCCTCATCAGTAGTCGTGACTACGTGGCTGACTGCGCTATAAGAAACTGTGGTGAAGAAATCTATGCTGCTTGCAACAAGTGCTATGTCTTGACCTGCTTCGACCACAGGTACTCAACTTGTGTGGATCACAACAAAGCAATGCATCCTCGTGTCGTTGGGTTGGAGTCGCCGTCGGTTGGTGTTGTCGCCGCGTTGGAGTCGCCGTCGGTTGGTGGTTTGCCGCCGCGTTGGAGTCGCCGTCGGTTGGTGGTGTCGCCGGGTTGGAGTCGCCGTCTGTTGGTGTTGTCGCCGCTTTGCTTGGAATCGCCGTCGGCTAATGGTGTTGCCGCCCCGTTGGAGTCGCCGTTGACTGCAGCAGCTGTTCGCACAAAAAGTGGACGAAAAGTAAAGCCTCCTGTCCCACCAGAACCAAACTCGGAACTTGATTGGTCTGATAACGACGACTCCAACGACGAAGCATACGAGCCCTCCAGCCCCTCATCAGAAGAAGAGTTGTTGTTGTCTTCAATAACTGACGATGATGGATCTGACGAAAATGCTGAAGTCGTGGTAACCACTTCCGTTCAACATGTACATGATCGGAAGAAAAGGGGTCGACCACGGAAATACACATTTGTCAAAGATGAAAATAAAAAAGGTCTCTTGGCCAGGAGTATGAGAAAAGAGGAGTGTTACAGACTGGTAGAAGCTTGAAGAAAGGATGCCGCATCGAATCATGCAGAAAGAAGTGCCACGAACGATTCAGTAAAGACCAAAGACAACAGGTATTTACAGATTATTGGAGCACAGGAAATATTGACAGGCAACGTGACTTTTTGGTCAACTCTACTAAAGTCAAAGAAAAGAATCGCAAAGTCACGAAGAACGATGTCAGCCGCAGGGCATCTTCCATTGAACACTATTTCTTACTGAATGGCGAGAAAGTGCCAGTTTGTCAAACATTCTTCTTGGATACGTTGAGCATTTCTCAACAAATGGTGCGCTCAGCTTTAAAAAACAAGGTGCTTCTGGGATAGCAAACCCAGACTTGCGTGAAAAAACACTCTCATCCTCAAGCTGTGGATTACACGGAAGAACGTTATCGAATGGAAGCTCATGTTAAGAGTCTGCCTCTTTTGCCATCACACTACGCCCGGCAAGAATCAAATCGGCTTTATCTTCCTGCCTATTACACAATCAAGATGTGCCACCGTCTATATGTTGAACAGGAGGGACCTGACTGTGGTTCATATGCAATATACCGAGAAGTATTCGAAGGTTTGAATGTGTCAATTCACAATCCCAAGAAGGACTTGTGCACAAAATGCGAAACCTTAAAAAATTGGCCAGCCCCTATTCCAGAAAGTGTTGTCCGTATGCAAGAACAGCACTTGATAAATAAAGGAATGGCTCGCCAAAGGAAAGATGAAGCA
>JAUYWV010141457.1:0-10550 GCA_032274565.1 Nematoplana nigrocapitula | reverse complement strand
CCGCAGGGCTGAGGGGGTAATCCATGCAAAGTTTCGGGTCGCTGGCACCAACGGTTCGGCCGCCTTCGGCCCGAAACGGCCATTTCACACCGTTTTTAGCCTCATTGACCTCGACCCTGACCCCTTGACCTTGATCCCCACCTCGGAGGCCGACTTCACCCCCCACCCTATGTTACCCGCAGGGTTGAGGGGGTCACTCATGCAAAATTTCGGGTCGCTGACACCAACGGTCTGGCCACTCACCCAGAAAACACAAACATACAGACAACCTGACAAAAATATATAAGATATACTTGGAGTTTATACAACATTAGGTTTGCCACTTGTCCCGATTTCACATTTCTATAACAGTATCTTTTAAATATGTAATGAAATTTATAAATATTATTTTATGAGTAGTAAAGTATAAAATGTGAATGTTCTGATTTCTAAAAATTTTAAACTGCGCTAGATAAAACCACCTATGTTTTAGTAAATCAAGGAATAGACAGAGGAAGTTTTATATGCCTTTAAAATGCATTCTTAGTTAACAGAAGGCCAAAATTTTCAAGAGGCTCGACTGACCGCCTCACCATGAACCTTCAGGGATCCTGCGTTGTTTTTCTAACAATAGCTTGCATCAAGCTGACCATCGTTATAGGAGTTAGTAGAATGTTGTCATGTTTTCACTTGTTTCCTCTCTTAGTTGTGTCTAAGTTTCTGATTGTCTCCAGTGGTTTCCCACTCGCAAAGGAATGGCCGCTGGAATTGTGGTGGCCGGCTTTGGCGGAGGCTCCACCATTTTCGACCAAATCCAGACCGCATACATCAATCCGGATAATATCAAACCGAATTATACCGAACACGGCGAAAAGTAAGCAGGTCCAATGAGAGAGAGAGAGAGAGAGAGAGGCGACCCCGGGTTTTTATTTGCATTGGTTATCGGTGTGGTTTGGAATACTTAGAGAAGAGCTGGTTTTTAACTAGGTTCTCGCATCTTTGTATAAGAATCTGGCTGTATGTTGTCCGTCACGTTTATGTTCAAAGTCACTTTTTCATTATTAGTTTTAGTTGTTTCAGAATGACGATGTATCTTAAGGGATAAGGCGTCTGCCTCCTTGTAAAATATTATTGGTTTAACACTACCGCTCGTCAGTTAATTATCTATTTTTTAGATGGATGGCAATTTGTGATTTTTGCTTTGAACATGATAATATAACTCTTAAATAGGGATGCGAAAATATTTTTATTTTAGATAATTGCTATACTGTATATAGATTCTTTTTCGTTTATTATTTGATTTGATTTTTTTCCACTCAACTTATAGTCAGTCGTGTAGCATGGAGCAATGCTGAAAATTTTGAGATTAGGTTTAGCTGAAACTTGGTGTCAACAGACAGGCATTGGAGAATCCTCGCATCTCTATAAGAGGGCTCTTGGGAGGAAAAGAATGTTCAAACTTTCGCTGCAGTTCACGACCGAAACGCGTCGATTAAATGTTTGCAATCAGTGTCGCTCTTACTTTTATTTTAAGGAAATATTAAAGTATTGCAATAAAATTTTAGGGGAGCCAGCTAGATATAAATTATTCTCCTCTGGCTCCCCTAGCCATTTCAAGGGCTTTGTTTAGTTTAGGTCACAATAAAATAGTAAGAATCTGTCGGTCAGGTTAATTATTCATTTTTTCTGTTTCATTTTAACACATAATAGTTATTCTGTTAAACGTTATATGTTAATAAAATTAATAATTTTGTCCAGTAGTTTTCTTGTCTATTTAGACCCAGGTTGTTACGGTTACGATCTCGCAATTATGTTGTTTATTTTGTTTTGAAAATGTTTAGTTCAATGTTTCTATGTTTCCACATTTCTCCCCTTTCTGTTGACTTTTATGTATTATGTTCATTGTTATCTACCTGACCGACAGAGCAATAATACAGTAATACAATACATTGTATTTTGAGCCCTGGTGGTTAATAAAAATTATGAATGAATGACCTGTAAATCCAACCTTCGTTCCCTTGAAACCGCCCATAACAAAGCTTGCAGGATGATCACTGGATGTTGGCCTCTACTCCAACAAATCTACTCCTCAGGCTCCTTGAATCAGGAATTCTCTCCATTAGCATCACTCTTTCTCATCTTTCCCTCTCCATGTTCAACAGAGCTCGAGGACTGACGGATCTGTGCTTGGCCGGCACGGTGTGGGCGGCGCGGACGCAGTCATTTCTTGCGGCCAATGCGGTGGGAGCGATGATCTCTCTTCTTTTTTTCTCTCTTTTTTATTGTGCGGGTTAGCAGACGGTGACTGGACAAAGTCTCCTCG
The DNA here is from genome assembly GCA_032274565.1 of Nematoplana nigrocapitula. Taxonomy (NCBI): domain Eukaryota; kingdom Metazoa; phylum Platyhelminthes; order Proseriata; family Nematoplanidae; genus Nematoplana; species Nematoplana nigrocapitula. The sequence continues at coordinate 8,248 of JAUYWV010141457.1, read as the reverse complement.
GTACAATGTCAACTGATTGTTCTCTGGCGAAGACAACCGTTAGCTTTACAAACACCGAAGCCTAGCAGACACCCGACTGTGACGTGGTAATGAGTGATCTGTGGTGACTCATTACGTGTGGTGTATTTCTCTGTGCTGGATTACTTGTGTGGGGTGTGGTGTCCGTGTTTTGGTCTTCCGAGTTGCGACGGGGACCCAGGAGAACACCTTCCTGCTTTAGCCGTACCAGATCTGTGTGTGCTGAAATTGGGCGCGCTAAATTGCAGAAGTCTGTTGTCCACTGCCTTCTGCGAGTTGAAGCGCCTAGCTCTAGCTCACCAAATCTGACTCTCTTCTTTTATGGTAAATTTCTCTTTATGTTCTGTTATCCTGTTGAGAGTGCATGATTAAAAAAATTAAAAAATTGTGGTACACCTCTGTTGGTTGAAAAGTTTATCCAATGTGATTGTTATTTTTTACTTTAATGTTTAAGTTATTTACTAAAATGCTTACCCTGTGTAAGTCATCCTCATCGATAAGTTTTTCTAATAGGTTTAGTAATTTATTTATATTTAAAGAGTCAAATGCTTTTTAAAGGTCTATGAGAATGAGATGAGAGCAGTGATTTGAATTCATTGCTCTTTCGGCTGCTAGTTTACATGTTAGGAAATGCTCCGAGGTCCCCCTTCCACTTATATAGGCTGCCTGGGAAGGTGGAATATATTTATCTAATTTATTTTTTATTCTATTTAAAATGCAAGTTGCTAGGATTTTTCTAAAAGAGGAAAGAATCATTACTGGCCTAAGGTTTTCTATTGGACCTTTGTGCTCCCGGTTTAGGAAGTGGGACAATATTGGTTAGGTTTAGGTCTTCGGGAAGATCTCCAGTGCTGGCAATTTTATTGAAAAGGATAGCTATTAGTTATTATAGCTATTAACTATTAGTTAGCATTGATGTAACAAAAATAATATACGAGGAGCTTTTAAACAAAAACGCGGTCAATTTCATACTTAACAAATTTGATGTCGATCGGTACACTATCTTTATTTATCTATTTATTTATATTATCTTTTGTATTAGACAATCAATTAGCATTCATTAAAATGAAAATGGACTTTATTTTTATGTAAACAAATTTGTAACAATGAATTTTAAATTAGTATTAACTAGTGTCACAAAATAGTTCAGTTGGCGCTTGTCTGTAGGTGTAGTTCCCCACATTTATTTATATATATTTTTAAAATTTACGTTAAACCATGTTCATAAGGTGCCGTTCCAAGCAATGCAACAAAAGAGAATGTGGCACCCATCGTACCTGTTTGGATTACTACCTTTTGGAATTTATGTGGCACCAGAGGCCCAGAGCTATCACCAGGTCCAGGATCCATTTCAGAATCTCTTGGAACATATTCATGAAGTATACCCCACTTCTGTGACTGTGACTTTTGGGGCACCACTTTTTGTACAACTTTTTGTGTTTTCCATTCTGGAGTCAGTGCTTAATTTATATTTTATTAAAAATAAATGTAGGAATTGAAAAATATTTTTTCAAAAAAATGTGGGGAACTACCGAAAAAGCACCAAAATTTTGCTTGTTTATTATTATATTTATTCTTACTCTTAGACTAATAGTAATAATGAATATTTCAAAAAATTAAAAACTATTTAGATTATTAGAACATTTCCCAAATTAATAATAATCTATATTATATTTATAATTAAAGAAGTTATTAATATAAAAAATTAGTGGAAATCAATTTATATTATTGACATTGAACTTGAAGCATTATACACTGTATTAGTCACTAATAGTAATATAGTTTTTTACATTTGTAATAGTAATAATATCTATCTAAACAAGATATTTTTTATATCTTATATAAAAATGAAATAAATAGAGATCAGCCTCAAGACTTATTATTTAGATATATAAAACATGTCTTTATTTTTTTTTAAATGTCAAGTAATATTTCTAGTATCCTCACTACTACATTTATTTTTAAGAGCATAAACATACTTTAAACAAGTTTAAATAATGGAGTAAAAAAAACTTTCTTAGTCTGCAATTATTAGCTAAGTTTTTTCCTGCGGATGTACCAAGCCATGTTTTTTTATCATATACATGTTTCTCCAGCCCTTTGACAATTTTTGGCCTCAAGTTAAAAAAGATATTTCACTTCATTAAGATTATGCCGTCATTTTTCACCTCAATATTTAACTGCTTTCTTGGTAAAAATAATTAAGTTCACCATTAATAAATAATAAAGTTGATAATTTTACCACATTTTAAAATAAATTTTAATGCTTTATAAAGGGATTTGTACGAATCTCGACATAAGCAAATGCATGGAAAAAATGTATACCAAGCTACTACAAGCAGCAGATATGTCGTGGAAATACTATTAAATGACTCCTACCAAGAGCTATATGAAAAGTACTTACAAAAACTATCTCGAACTACCGATCTTACACTTGTTGGCAAGCCACTTGCATCATCATAGCTAGATATAGTAAACTAGGTGAAGAAGTCGCATTGGTGGCTATTGTCTGATATCATAATGCAGATAACTACGGATCGCCCAGACTGCCTCCACTGCACCAAAGATGGCGGCATTGCTGATGCTGCACAAAAAGCCTTGTTTTGTAGTCAACATGCCAGTGCCAGCAAGAATGCGGATGAGACAGATGCAAACACCACCATAGCCTTGATGCTACAGGTGCCCCTTGGGCGGCTCTGCCGCAACAAGTTTTGCATCTCCGCATATCTTTCCTGTAAGCCTAATCTGGGTGAGCCATACAAGCCAGTATGGTACATGTACCAGAGGGGGAAGATGCCGCCATCGTCGGTCATTTATAGTCCATAATAGTGTCTGGATGGTGCAATATAGTCCATAATGGGGTCTGTATGGTGCGATATAATCAATCAATCAGGAGACAGATGGAGACACTGAAGTCAAAGATTCCGATTTGGAGGAAGACAAGAATAATAATGACATAATTGATATTTTGTTTACTGTATATACTATTATTGTACTGTACTGTTGTAGCCACATGTACCGGATCTTCTAATATACATTTTTTAGCTACTGTGTTTATTAGATAATGTATTTTGCTGCGGTGTTAAATTGAGAGGAGTTTAATCGAGTGTGGCATTTAATCTAAGAAATATGGTATATTGATTTAAATATTATTTGGTAAATATTCGTACATATGCAAAAAATGTCATTAATTAATTGACTATTTCTTCTTTTTTACTTTTAAAATACTAGCATATACAAAACACTGATCAACCAATCTAAATTCTTAATTAAGAATTTATCTCAGTAACTAACTCAACTAAATATAAATTTGATAACTTCATAAGTAGGTTATAGTTAATTACAGTATAGTAAGTATATGATCAATTAATAATTAGAGACTGCCACATCCTAACAAAGTCCAGGTAATTGGAATTCCATTGGGGAACCACCTCTCCATGTAAAATTTAGATTTTTTACATCCAAAATTTGAATCAGTAATCAAAATTTTTAATGCCCTTATCTACTCTATTTGAAGTCATATGGGATTATTTATAACATCGTTAGAAAGCTCTTGAAAAGCCACATAATTTTCGACATTCAAATATGCTATAGTATGTCATTCAAGGTCACATTTGTTATCAATTGATGATGTACTATACTCTGATTGGCCAACTTACTTATAACATTAAATTAATTTTCATGTGAGTAAGGGCTACAGAAATATTACTAATGCCATTTGTTTTTTTATAATTGAAAATAGCTGTATTTGGTCATATGTAAACAGGAAGCACTATCTTGCTATTTAGAAAATGTTTATTGAATATTGTTAAATAATTTTACATGGCTATTGAAATTAATTAGAATTAATCAGGTAGTTAGAATATTATAATTGTATTTTTCTTTTACAGATAGTTTGGAATATTACAATGAGTACATATTGAACATGGAGTAAGCTCTATAACAATTTTAATATATTTATATTTTACTGACTATAGACAAAGCCTGTAGTTTAACTCACACTCTAGGTTCTCCCAGTGTAGTTTGTTCAGATGCCAGTGAATTGAATCTGAGTTCACTGGTATTGGCAAACTCAGAGGTCCACCTCTCACTTTATGCCCACTTATAAGTGCACTATATATTTTTTGTATTAAGCAACAAACTGCACACCTACTGCACCTACCTGTTTGCAAAATGAATATTTGTATTCCAATTGGCTGCTTTTTGGATGAAATTCACTGGCAGTTGGACTAAATATTCATAGTCGATAATAAATAATAAATAAAATATAAATAATAAATAATAATACTTCATAAAATTGATTACCACACAATCATCAAGTGTGGAGAAAGGTAATATACCTATGTTAAGACTGTTGTCTGTTCTCCAGCAGAAGAGCCTTATATGGAGCTTCCTATGACCGGCATGTCGAGGGGACAGATCAGTCAACAACTCACAAACTGAAAACTGCTTACTGGACCACAAAGCAAGTGTTCAAACAAAAATTCGGTCGAAAAGAGGACGAACATGTAGTCGCCTCGGATGCCGAATTGGATGCGAAGTTGGAAGTGAGTATGCCTATGGGAGTAGTAAGGGTTTTTAATAGCTCTAAACTAACCTGTCCCCGTTGCGTAGGATATTTTGTGAAGCAGATCACAGTAATGTAGAGCAATCGACAAGGGTTTTGGTCTGTATTTCGTAAACCGGATGCGATTTCTTATTGTTTGATGACTTCTTTTTCAGGCTCATGAAAGCTTCGCCTGTGGTGATTAGGCGACTAAAATCGGCGAATTAAGTGTCTGTGTTCAGTTTTATCTGTGCTCTCTGATGAAGTGACAGTATTCTTCCAACTCCAGTTTCAACGAAGCGAAAAATATAAGAGGAATATCTTTGACAACTGGCTAGGAAGGTACTCTCGAACATTCTGCAGGTTTTATTCCAGTTCATCTAAGTCACTGATTCTGTGTTAGAAGCAAACCTTTCCGATGCCATTTTTGTTATGTTATCTCTTGTTTGTATGAGTGTAAAATTGGTATAAGTGTCGAACAGTGATTTTTTATAGCTATAATAGGTTATTAGAGTTATTAGATATGACGTAAGTACAGTAGACAACTATGCTCGGAATGTGATAATATGGAGAGCTTCTCAAAATGAATCGTCTGTGTGTGTGTCTGTTTGTGCTAAAATTTTGGATGCTCACCCTTTGAATGACGGGGTAGGGCACGTGGTTTTTAATTTGTAATCCTTATGTGTGCCATAGAATCCGTTTTAACAGTCCGTTTTAGGCCTTTTTGATACTACCAAAACTATATGCCACTTTTATACCCATTTTTCATGTGCGATCTTAATGAAATTGCGTGGATACAATGAACACCCTACATCGCAGTGAAATATGAATCACTGAGCACAGTCATATTGCATTTCTCTTTATTGATTTATTGATCGATTTGATGCAAAACATTATACGCAAAATCTCCAAAGCCATTACTGATTTGAACAAAATTTGTCACATTTGTACAACACTTAATCATAAAACAGACTGCAGAATTCCAGAACAATCAATTATTTTAAAATTAACTAATGAATATGCAAGCAGACTTGCAAATTGAATTACACTGAAATTATAAAGTTGACATGATATATAGTGATTGTAATTGGCGATAAAATGTCAAAGAAAAGAACATCAACAAATGACTCCTGGTCACTGGGAACCACGGAAAAACGACACAACATACTGCTCGCCTTAAAAAGCAACTGCACGTCAACATCCCGCGAACGCGACTGTGTAACCCTCGCACAGCCCACTGCCGGTAGTTTTAAACAAACGCTGCACAAATATCTCCAGCCCGCTATCTGTAATGCTTCTATGGAAATGGTGACAGCCTTCGATTTTAACAATTATTGCAAGTATGATATTTCTTTGGTTACATTCCAACCTAGAAGACGCGTTTAATTACTGGAATTAAACTGTCTGTGGCATGTCGCATAACAGATTCGTAAAAATGCGACCTATTGCCAGTAAAAGTTTTCGGAACCTTGGTTTTGGACATGTTGCCGAGGAAGGAAAAGCCTTAACCTTTGGTGTAATCTGTGGGAGATTTGACAGCATTTTATTCAGTGCGTATAAGTGAAAAGTCAAAGATGTTTCAGTCCAACTTTCGGTTTTGTTTTTTCAGCTTTTCAGATCTGTTGAAACTACCTGCAGTGATTTAGTGCAAGTGATCGACAGATATCAGCAAAAGATTTGCGGTAGGTGAATTATCTAATTGTAATCGTAGTTACTTTCTTTTCGTAATGCAATTTTTATTTTACTTTTGGTAATAATAAAGTACCGTATGGCAAATATTCTGTTATACTTGAACACAATGAGTAATAACACATTCGATTTTATAAATCCAATTCTTGTGATTTTCCAGCCCTGTCCCAGGCAGAAAGTGAAATGGGTCGTTTTCTTAAGTCGCACAGTGGTCACGACAAAACTCAGGCGGGCAAAATGATGGTTGCCGTTGGGAAATCTTTGAATTTTGCCGCTCAGCAGAGGTGAGACATTTATTTTGTGGACGGTCAGTCACCCCGTTCAATGCAAGATAGATTACGCCAGAGGGAGAGAGTGTGAGTCGACAGAGAAAATCAATAGATCATCTTGGCCGACTGTGCAGTTTTAAGCCAGCCTGTGTGTGAGTGAGCGAATCAAGTTGCGCTGTCTCGTGTTCTCTCTTGTCAGCAAACTGACCAATCAGACCACGCGTTCTAACGGTACACGAACGACTGACACAACGACCGACCCAACGACTCAGGAATCACGTAGCTTGCTTAATAATATCGATTTTATTATAACGTATGGATATTAGTTTTCCTTTCCGCCTTTATCTCTCTATTGTTTTCCATTTTCACACATTACGTAACAAAGGGGATAAGAAGGAAGAGCCTATATGGAAGCATTCTTAGCCTAAGTGGCCGTGGGTGTACCATAGCAATGTCTTCATCTTCCAACTCTCCCTGACTTCACTTCCTCTTACAAATTTACTCATACCTTCAAATCATCCATCTGGGTTCTTCTTCGTCTTTCTCTTTCAACTTTCCCGTTAATCTATTGATACCGAGACTCTCAGAAGGCATATCCAGATATGCTCAATTTTTTAATCATGTATTTAGATTAGTGACGCCAATGTAAATATGAAAACAGTTACAACATTTCTTCTGACGAAGTTTGCAACGATCCTGTCGACCTGCCGGTTTTGGAATGTGGAACAAATATGAAAAACTTATCGTCCGAAATATTGTAATTTCACTCAAATTTGAATTTGCCACCACACTTTTTACCTAATCGAATATAAACAAACTATATCATTATATATTTACATACTGAATAATAATGTTTTGTGGTATATCACATTTGTAAAAATGTTATTTTCTCAAGACATTTTCCAAAAATGGAACATTTGGCATTTATTCTTCGTACGGTTCCATGAGAATGCAGTGCTGGTACAACTGAGTGTTATTTTTGGAATTTCCTCCGTTATGCGCTATATTATTTTAAAATCCTTTCATTGTTTTAGTTATTTTCGTATTTGATCGGATGCTTACTTTGATGATATTAAACTGTCAAAAGGCAGTTTGATCATCCACCAATAGGGCGTGATACAGCGGAATTAGCTAAAAAAAAACTGCCAGTTTAATAGAATTAATGTTTCCCCTGATTCCGAAATAGCAAAGCGCTTTTCATGTGGCCGGCAGAACCAGACACATTATCTTATGCGCGAACGACACTGTTATTTCACCTTATTTACAGGCGCCTATACGCGTATAGTCAATAAATTAAGGGAGAAAAAGTGCAGTGCTCCTACAGGCGCCCGAATGGCCGAAAAATTCCATTTGAAATGCCCGGATTTATTTTGTATATGTATGTATGAAAAGGGCATGGGATATAATGTATGTTGCATTCTTTGCAATGAGTAAATAATAAATAAATTATATTTTGACATGTTTTTGCTTTTAATTTTTGTAGGGAGAAGGACTTGAAAAACAAGATAAAAAACAAACACGATAATATTCATTTAATTGAAACGTTTTCGATTATCACACATAATCTTCTTCAGCAAATGAAAAGTGAAAGTAATCCAATGTTACAGGAATTAATAAATACGTGGAAATTAAAACACAAATTACAGAGTCTCAGTAGAAAATCTAAAAATACTTAAGGAAAAAAGAAGAACCTTGATTAGCCAACTGAGCATTTAATTTAGGTTGG
>JAUYWV010141446.1:0-10550 GCA_032274565.1 Nematoplana nigrocapitula | reverse complement strand
GGGGTGCTCGGGTCGCTCCTTCTGTTACTACTCCTCTCTCACTTCCCTTTCTTATCGTCCTTTTCTTACTCTTTTTGTCTTTTCAACCCGATCCTTTCTCTTTTCCCTCTTTTTTTTCTTTCCTCTCCTCCCTCTCTCTTTCCTCCGAGAGGTCGGGGCACGTTCCCTTGGCGGGAAACAACATTAACAACATGGTGTTCTCCAAATAATCCACGTGGACGGGGATTTCCTGACTGCCTGTTCTCATTCTCCCGCTAACCTCCCTCCCATTCCCTCGGTGTCTTGTTGCGGTTGATAAATTGCAGAATAGTATAGGATATTGTCATGGGCATGTGTGGATATTTTTTTTCATTTTCCCGAGCTGACATACCGTAATCACGCATGCCATCCTCCTGTCTATCTTTGTCCAGTTCATAGCACTCGCAAGTATATTTGGGATTGACGACGGTCTCTGCATGCTCTAACCCGAACTATCTATTGCAGGAGGACGGTTACGCAGTTTATGTTGTATATAGATGGAATTGTTTTTAAACAGCAATTTGCCTCACAATTTTTCTTTACTCATCTAACTTTATAGGTCCAGTAATTGTCTACGGATATCGTATTTGAACTATATAGACAGACGTCAATGGATTTAAAAGAATGGACAAAGAAGTTACTATTACCGCATAATCGATTTAAATAGCATGCCAAAGGATTTAAAATATTTATCGATTAATTTTAAACTCAAATAAGGTAATGCTGGATACGATTGACTTTTTAAATTTGAATTAATAATCAGTCGTCCTAATTTAATATCAAGTAAGTCTGATTTGCAAATCGCGTGAAAAGAGGCGCATATGCAAATCAAGTGCGCTTGCAGCTCGTCAAAGAAAAGTTGCAGTCGCGAGCGGAATAAATATTTCCACAGCAAGAAACAGACTACACCGCGCCGCGCGCGGAAGTGCTGACTTATTTGAAATGCCGTGAAAACTGTTCTGGTTCTGTTAGAAATCAGAAAATAACTGCCTCCTGCATCACTTATTTGATTGAGTTCCTGGAGAGAAATCCAATGATAATGTTAAATATTTATCCAGTCGAGTTGAACAAAAACTGAAGTAAAAAGTATCGCCGCAAACGAATCCCAGACACTTTTTAGATATCACTGTTGTAGTTCGTGAATTAAATTAGACTTGCCGATTTTTAAATCACCCTGTTATTAGATTAGCCCTAGTGATTCAAACTTTCAATGTTTCGAATCGAAGTTGAAAAAGTGTAGATATGTTTGCACAGCGAGCTACGTCTGAGATACGCTTTTGTAGAAACTCTCCTAATTAGAAATTAGATAACTATATGTGTAACAGATTATGCGATTTGATGAGGAAATTAAATACCTCGTGTATCTGGATGAATCTAATGGCAGCATATTAACCAGGCTGTTAGTATACATCGAATGATTCACTGAATACCACCGGCGGGACTCAATGGCGAGTCTGTCTTGTAGAAGATGACATTGCCAAGTCAAGAAATGTGGTCACTCCACTAATGGGCATGAAATTTGTAAATCATATACGCAGTCTTTTTTGCCAAAACGCTCAACTTGGAGGATAGGTTTTTGTGGAATAATCGAAGAATAAGCCTTATTACAGTGCATTTTCAGAAGCCTATACCTCGTTGGGTTTTGAAAATTGTCAGCTTTGATGTATATTTAAATAAAACGATTGACATATATTTCAATAAATGACAACAATTTTGCATCTATGAACAAATATTATAAATCTGTGGCAAATAGTTTCGTCGCCTAGTCAGTTTCCCAATGCTGAACGCTTAATTTTACATTATTGTTGATCCAGCATTCCAACTCTGCTTCGATAAAATGCAAGTTGTTACTATGGGGATTTTTTACGCCAACTGTCACTTATAGAAAATCTGTACACACACCTCCCAACACCCACCCAGACTCACATACACGGTTGGTTAGAAAGAGTAATATATTCAGTTATACTGTGAAAATTTGAACAACAAGATAGAAAATCAAAGTGAAACAGATGGGATGGAGAAAGGGGTTAACCAAAGATGTCACACGTTTCCCAAGACGTCTTGCTTCAACAGGTCAAATTGACAAATAGTGCGCCTTAGTATATACAGTATATACATGCAGTTAACAGAGGGAGTATCCTACACGCACCATGAATTATAGTGAACACTTGTAGTGTTCAAAACTCGAGGTTCTACTTTGCCAGTGATAGCTTGCTTCATTGCCATTTGAGACTATCCGCCAGTATGGATTATTATTTGGCACAGAGACGACATATCTTTGTGTTGTTGCCAATGCCCCTTTTCAGAGCTCTAAGCATCGATTATTTATCACAGCCAAAAGTCGATGAGTACGACTTATGGACAACAGCATTGTTGACTTTCAGACGAGCAGATCTTTGGATCTGTGTTTCAAAAGACACTTCTAAGACTCCATACTTGTCAACATGCTGACCAGGAGAAATGAAGGGAAACATTACATTCGACTGCAGGACTGCAGAAAAATTGATTCGAAACTGTGCCTTTTATCAGCAATATAGTGTACTACTATAGTTGGTATGCGTGGGAAATTCACGATGAGAAAACCTGTTATAGTGAACCTGTTCTGTTGAAGTGTAGATTCTCGTATTTCTGCCAGTGTACTCTTTAGAGGTAATTATGCAAAAATGAAGTCGTGTTAAACAGTGTCAACCGTTCAATATAAATGAAGCTTAAAGGGAGACTTTAGTTCGCTTTACACATAGCGCCTATTAATAACACGCAGAGACTGGTAGAAGGCGGTGAACCATTAAATCATTACCTGTATAATGTCTATGTGTTTGGAACATGTACAAAATCCGGAAAGTTTCACTGCCTCGAAAGGCTATGTTCAATACTAAGAGTTTAGGGAATACTGGGCGTTCCAATGGATTGATGTTGTTCGATTTTGTTCGGAGAGAGAAAGAGGGGAAATAAAAGAGAGAAGATTGAGATTTCGATTCTGAGTCAGACAGTTCTCACAAGCATATGCACACTTGTCAGAAGGCTGACGACCACAAAGAGCTTTGATTTTTGTTCCCAGCAGCGGGCGGAATTATTCTTCCTGGACTGTGGTCGTATAATCACACTGGGCTTATCGGTACTATTTGCAAATATCTGAGTCCTGCCATCGTCGCCACCAGGGCTAGAAGTCATGGGGTCTAGGGGATGCGGATTAAGAACGACCAGTTGAACTGCGCTGGTGCCGCGGGAATTTCTTGCTTGACAGAGGAACACACCGTCGATCCTCCGGTAGGTATTGTGCGATAGTAGTAGGACGACGTCGTTCTGTGTGGTGTGCTCTTGGTTGGGTGGCTGGTGTCGGACTTCGGATCCGTTGGGCAGAGTCCAGAGCATTAGGGGAGCAGGGTCGGCTCTGGAGGTGCATCGGAGTTCGAGAATTTCGTTGGGATAGATCCGGATGTAGTAGGTATTCTGCCCACAGAGACGGAAAAGCGAGGGGTAATCGACAAAGGCTATCCTCTTTTCCCGACATACTGGATAGCACTCAAATTTTCTAATTACATTTCCCTAAAGCAGCGTACTTGCAGACTGTTGCCCACTCAAGGAGCTTAGCAGTCCAGATTCACTCATTGGGAATTATTTACTATTTCTTCCAGCTTATTTAATCCAAGTGCCATTAAATTCACGGGCATTGAGACTAAACAGACCGGGTGAATTCGTTGAACTGCGAATCCAACTGGACAACCCACTTATAGGGAAGTTCAGAGATCGGAAGTAAAATGGAAAGTTAGACCTGTCGTACATTTAGAGTATTAGTAGGCTTAAGTAGACTTAGAAGATGACATCGTCGGAAGTCCGTCAGGTCGTGTGCCGACCCGTGGTGACGCGCGCCGTCTCTCGTTTCCACTTCACCCGGTCCAGCGTCAGCTCCTTCAATTCGTTCGCCGGTTTTCCAGTCGAGTTCTTCATGGATGACATACAACGTGTTAAAATTAACAAAAATTGCCTACTAATTATAGAAAGCTGAGTATTGCATATGTTGTTATAGCCACTTACTGTATACTGTATAACAATTATACAGTTGCCTGTGAAACATGATTCCACTTCCAGGAAACTTTTGTTGGTGCAATTTACCGCGCAATACGCTTTTACCATTATGTCAGGTTACGGTCAAAACATTTATCAGAAGCGAAACTTCGGACAATCCTGCCTGTATTTCGTCCAGTATTATAATTTAAAGCGTTCATAACTTGAAGAAATACAGGCATAACACCCGCCTTTTGCACCCAATATTGTCCAAACTGTGAAATGAATATGTGGTCATCAAATTCGGGATGAAGCCTGAACAAAAGTGATTATACAGGTTAGGGTTATAAGGTCACAGGCTGTCTGAAATTCCCAAGTGACAGAGCGAAGAAGAGATGTGAGGGAAGTGTCGATGTATGGGTGTACAGCTACGGTCTACAATTGCTATGGTTTAAAGAGGTTGAAAGAGAAAGAGAGAGAGAGAGAGAGAGAGAGAGAGAGAAGATATAAACAAACTCTGCCAGACTACATACACCCTTTTATCCGATTGTATAGATTATTCTCTGATGCGAATCTCTTAACTGTTTCAAGTGAACATTTTGCACAAATCATTTCTTAGTAATCAGAGTGCCACGTGTAGCTTAGAGGGCAAAAGCGTCAGATCAATATAAGATTATAAGTATAAACAAGCTTTTTCGAGCGACTTGATAAAAATGATATCTGGACTGGAATTTCAGGTCACATTGTACGTGATACATCTGGCAAGAACATTTACGAATTGCAGCACCATTTTAATGTTTATCATGCTTCTGTCAGACGTGAAAAGTGTTATGAAAAGTACACTCCAAATGCCCGCTGACCCACAGAGAAAGTATGACCCGTTAGATTCAATCTATAATTCGCTAGAACCAGACCCGTTCAACTCGAGAAGTTTATCGGAGAAAAACCTAATTTTACCAATTCTTATACTAGATGAATTAGTATGACGAGTTATTAAAAAAAGTCATCTTTCCCAAGAATTTCCCAAATATAGTTCACTCACAGTGCCCTGCATATGTGCTCAAAATATCTTTGTACTCTCTTCCATAATTCGAAAACGTTACCATGCACGCAAGCGACATGACAGATAAGTTACAATGCTATAGTATCTCTCGTGTAGTACATAAGCTCAGTACAGTTTTACATTTGAAAGCAGTATGGCAAAGACTGACACCAACCATCCTGCGATCTCTCATGCATGACTTGGTGACTCGACAGGGTAATGTTTGAAAAATAACCCGAATACCTGGTAACACACATAATTTCGAGTTTGTTCCAAATTATATTTGCGTTTTGTTTGATTTTGTTTGTACAGTCGCCAATCCATTACCGATGTGTCATATTGTAACCTATGTATTACTTAGGATATATGTAACTAAATGTATGGACAAATACGATATTCTACCAGGAATGGAAGCTGGAGAGAAAGTACGGAGCTTCGGTATAGTGTTGTGACGTCTAGTGCAGCATCCAAGTTCGATTACTGCTCAAGTTTTAGAAGCTCCTTGCATCTCTCTAAAAAGACCTGTCTGTGTGTACGTATGTGCGTGGATCCATCGTGCCTATGTTCAAAGTGGTTGGACCTTGGTATGACATAAATAAAGCAAGCAAGCAGGTATTTAAGCATCCTTGCGCCTCTATAGGACAGTCTGTCAATGTGTATGTATGTATGTATGTTTGTCAATCCTATGTTCAAAATGTATTTTATCGGCTGAGTTGTGCCTAATCTTTAGGTAACAACATGTCAGTGTAAGCAGCGGGCATTAAGGTATCCTTGTATCTCTATAAGGAGGGAACGAGGACGCATCATTGGAATTACCGATCCGTGTTTCATTTATTAAATATATACTGCACATGTATAAGTATGTAAACGAGACTACAGCATTGCGGAACACTCACCCGATTTGGGAACTACACTACCTTTAAGGCTTAGAGAGAAAATGTGTTGAACCTGTTAAACAACCTGAAGGTGGTTCTGTTACTTACTTTTTGTTGCCCCATAGTGCTCTTCTTGACTTTGGAAGACGGTCTGCTGGTCGCCAGTTGATTCCGGCCACCGTTGACAGTGATCTCCGGTTGAACTGGCGCCGTACACACCGGATCTGTCTCCTTGAGCTGGTTCATCTCTTTACCGGCCAGTCTTTCCGGATTTCCCGTCTCACACTTGACCCCAGAGAGCATCTTCCGGTGCCAGTTAATCAGCCATTTGAGCTCGCAGTTACAATGGAGCCGGTTGTACACCAGGGAAACTGTGATCTTGCGGCTGGAGATTATAGAATGGAGTTTGTAGGACAGGGTGTGGAGACGATTGGCACTGAGATCCACGCGTTCCAGTTTGGGCATTTGGTTGAACAGATCCGGGTCCAGGTGATACAGATGGTTGTGGGCGAGAATCAGGACTCGCATAGACCGGAACGTTCGCACTTGACTCGGTCCTAGACTGCGGAGTCCGGTCCAGGAGAGATCGAGTTGACGGGTGTAGACCATTGGGGGGTAGAGGGAGAAGTTGAAGGGCTGCGGTAGCTTGGTGTTGTAGCGGAGGAGAAGTTGGCGGACTCGGGTGTGCTGGAGGAAGTCGAGAGAGGTCAAGCGGTTGGTGCTGAGGTCCAACAGTTTGAATTGGAAGCCCATGAACATTTGGGGTCCGAGAGTGACCGGTTGCAGATTGGCGTTCCACGTGAATTCGCTCAGACTGGATGCGATATGGAGAAGGGCAGATTGGATTGTCCGGCCACTCAGGGAGGTGTAGTAGAGTTTCACCCGTGTCAGTTTCTGCTGGCCGGCGAACAGAATTGGGTCTAAATATCCGAGTTCCTTGCAACTCTCGATAAGGACCGTTGTGAGATTCAAACACTGGATAAACAAATCACCCTCCAGTGAAGTGATCAGTGTGTCAACTAGAAGTAAAAGTGACAATGTAGTTGGTGTATGGCACTGCTCAATCTACTCAAAGCTTTGCTTGAACCAGAACGGGGAAAATTCGCCTTTAAAGCCTATACTGTATTTACAGTGTTCGGTCAATGAATTTCTTATTTTTATTCTATCCACGAAGTTCGAAATGGTAGGCAAACAGATAAAGCACATCTTCGTGTAATATTTCAGGATTGGAACGATCAGAATTATAGTCCTTAACTGTTACATGTCTTCTTGTTCAGTTGCGATTCCTCTTCATTTAGCGTTCGTTATCCTTGAACAATCGTCTTGGAAGAATTGTTTTCCAATCATTTTCTTTAATTTTAAGTTATTATGTGACACAACGAAATCGATTTTTTCCCAATCATTTTCTTTAACTTTAAGGTATTATGTGACACAACGAAATCGATTTTTTCCAATCATTTTCTTTAACTTTAAGGTATCATGTGACACAACGAAATCCATCCCTGCCATAATTTATTTAACGGAAATACCAAAGACACCTGTACTGCCACACCGTCGATCGATGTTGGTTGGTATTTCGTTCCCCTGAGGAAAACATTAATGTTTTACGGAACCCTTTGTTCGTTTGTCAGTACCTTCGCTTCATATGGCATCTTCTATAAAATTGATTTTGGCAAGTGTGCGATCATTTAAATTAGATTATGCCATGGTTTTCATCCATTCGAATGTTCTCTTCGATGGTATTTTTTTAAATATTTGATTGTGTTTTCCAGTAAATAAGTGATTGACCATTTCGTCGATATCAGTCAGATCACGTCAGTTCTGTAAACTCATTAATTTAGTTATTTGGTATAAAATAAAGTAATAAAGTTGTTTCTTCGTCATTCATTCTATAAACCTGGAATCTTATTAACTTTTATTTCTGTCAAATCGTAGAATAATATTAATAGCCGTAGTGTATGGTATAGATAGTGAAATAGACAACTAAAGAAATTATTACATTAATGAATCATTGGTAAATCAATTTAAGATATACAAAAAGATCAATTTCTAAGTCAACAATTAATATCCATGTGTCGAGGGCATAAATACACTACAAATCCTCGTGTGCTTCTCCGCCCTCAGAATTAGGATTAATTATGCCCTCGATATGTGGGTATGATTCCTATGATCCTTAAGTGAAAATCCATAACAGCAGAAGATTTGTTGAATGTGCAGTCCGTCGTTTAGTCTGTAGATCAATGGGTGTTTACATTTTTTCTGTTCTGCTGTTGAGAACAAGCCACGTCATTTGAACACCGAGTTTTGAGAAACTTTTAATGTAGAACTGACTCATGCAGTTAGCTTACTGTACATTCGCAACAAGTATTCATATTTTTCAAATATTCTGCTGTTATAATTGTGTTAAAGATTGAGGAATCACTTCTTATTCGTAAATGTAACCATGCACCGAAACCTTCTTTTATGGATTTACTGCGGTATATGCTACGCATTTGGTGCGCTATTGCTGTTATGTATGGATGGACTCCGGACGATTTTATTTTGCAGTATATATTATTCAATTTATTTTGAAAATGTTGTCATGACAATGTTTTGATGCAAAAACGAAACTGGTTCAACTTGTTCTTTATTTAACCAGTGAGTATAATACTTTTCAAAAGTTATCGTTAAATTTTCCCAATGTTAAAATTTGTGATTCAAGAACGTCTGGAATAGCGGACAAGCAACAGCGATCTTTGTTAATTTTCAGTAATAGGCTGATTTAAAAGCTATTTTTATATTCACCACATTTTGAATAATGTAACTCTTCTCACTCAGCCATTTGGTCCTCTCCTCCAACACTTCAAACGCTTTCCGGCAGCATCTCACAATATTTCTCTTGATTGACGCGAGATTCTGAGTAGAAAGTGGAGTGCTCCCATGCCGTGAAACTACATCACCGATAGGCCCGGCCATAGTCCTACTCCACAAAGAGATCTTTATTTTTCTGACTTTGACAGATACGACAGTTTTGTGTGGTCACCGGTTTCACGTCCAAGGTGAAAATGAAAGTATGGAGCTCTTTTTAGAGAAAGCCTTCCGTCTTTCTGCCTATTGTTGGCATTTAGCTTGCACAATTCGGCTATTTTACACAGTCAATTGTGCACATCCAATGTCGGCAGCCGATCTTTATGAAGACCGTGTGGTGATTGATTGTGGTGTATCAGCATGGTATGTTATCCACTTTCTTGCAGAGAGGAGCACACTTTATGATGTAGTGTTTCAAACTTAGGAAATTCTTTCCGGAAGCGTCGATCATCTTCAAGTTACACGGTGTCATTATTCCAATGGCAAAAGGCAAAACTTGATGACAACAATTTAAATATTTTTCACCATTTCGAATTCAATTTTTTTAAAGTTCTCTTTTTGAGTTTATTATACATGCACTCTTACAATCATTAATAAACGATAGAAACACGGCGCAGACAATTACCACCTATCCATTTAGTTGCAAATCCTTAATGGAGAGATGAGTGACGTCAGTAGACAGAAAGCCAATAACAGTTAATGAATTGTTTATTCCTTCAGCCGTTTATGCATAATTAACAGTTTCTATAGTTACCGAGATACTGTATATACGTCATCCCAATATGTTGCCTTCATCTTAGCAAAAACGTGCCAGTTGTAGTAGAAAGAAACAGAAACTAACTCCCAAGTGAACTGATAATTCTACCCTTTTTCATGTAGCTAATGAGGGTAATTATTTCAATTAATTTGTTTAGAGAATAATTGCTGATAGTTATACGGATTCAGAAAATCCGGCGTTTCAAGCGGTTTTTCATATGTACAGTAGCTTACCAATATTGAACTCTTTCAGATTGGCCAAGCCTTTGAATGCTGAGCCGGGCAGGCTAGATATGGGGCATGCATTGACTTTAAAATATGTCATATTTTTCAAATGCCACAACGCCCGAGGAGGAATCTCGGTCAGAATCCCAGTCTGTTGAATAGGTCGTTTGTTGAAGTCGCGCATGGGCTTGCAATAGAGGTAGAGGTGCGTTGTTGACGCGGGGATGTCTGCAGTGGAAAAGCACAAGAATTGTGCGAGCTATAGATCAACTAACGTAGGTATATATGGTGGTGTCAAATGAGATGCACCAAGAATACTACTGCTCTCGGTATGAGGATCGCGGTGATTTGGTCTGACTGTTCAATCACTATTATCGTATTCTATGTAACACCTTGTCCATGGTACACATTGGTTATTGTTAGTCGTATTGGACATATTGTATGTACTAATTAACGTATAGTAAATTTAAATTTCCGGGCGATATGTAAAAGTTGCGGTTAGTTATTATGCGTATTTGATTGAACAATTTATTGATCAAATAACATGATAAACATATAAAACTTGAAATTCATATCAAAATACTTCTACTAAAACCGATTCTGTCAGTTTCCGTCATTTCCCATTGTTGTAGTTAATTACACAAGTAGGATTACCCGTATAGCGTTAGTGTATATAATCCTATCTATAATTAGATAAATGTGTGTATGTACAGTATGTATGTATGTATGTATGTATGTATGTATGTATGTATGTATGTATGTATGTATGTATGTATGTATGT
>JAUYWV010141435.1:0-10550 GCA_032274565.1 Nematoplana nigrocapitula | reverse complement strand
AATTGAAAGCCGAATGTTTATAGCAACGGCCATAGTAACTACAGGAATCGCAGCGAATATTCTATTTTCCGAAAACGTTCACTAATTAATTAACATTTTTGTTTTAATTAGTTTAGTGGCATATTTAGTTTCGTATTGTGATAAAGTAAAAATGTCGAAAGCTGTAAAAGTTAAACTTAATGGAGACTCTAAAATAGTTGTTGCCCGCAATAAAATATTAAATGACTTTATGCAATCAGGTAATTTTACATGTTATTTATTTAGTCTCTCACTATGTGCAATATGTGTATATCTATGACTATTTAGTCCTTTCTTGTGATCATATTTGACATTTTTGAGTATTTTTTTCAATTAAAATGCTAATAACTTTTTTTTTATACCATCAATTATTTTGATATCGGTCTTATTTAAAAGATAAATAATCATCTTTAATATTATACATTTGAATAATATACAATATATATATTTCATATATTTGTTCAAAACTATTGATTAAATTTTTTTTAAATTCAGATTGCATTTAAATTAAAATCAATTTTATTGATTCAAATTCTCTTATTTGATCATTGTATAGACTTTCCCTGCCAATTTTTTTAAAAAACATATAAAATTGAATGATCTATCTATTGATACCATTCATTATGTTGTAGTATGTCTTGTTTAAGTTTTATAGCTATTTTTATAAAAACGGCTATTTTATAGTTTGCGTTTATTTTTTCAAATTCATTTATTTGGTCATTGTATAGACTTTCCCTGCCAATTTTTTTTTAAAAACATATAAAATTTAATTATCTATCTATTGATACCATTCATTATGTTGTAGTATGTTTTGTTTAAGTTTTATAGCGGTATATAACTTTTTCCACAGATTCAGCTCCACATTCAGCGACAGATTCAATAATTTAATTTTAATATGAAAAATCAATAAATAATATAGATGAATGTGTGGCTGGCGACAGATTCAGCGACAGATTCAAATTATTAAATTTAATTATTGAATCTGTCGCTGAATGTGGAGCTGAATCTGTCGCTGAATGTGTGGAAAAAGTTATATACGTGTTTTATAGCTATTTTTATAAAAACAGCTATTTTATAGTTTGCGTTTATTTATTAAAATTAATTTATTTGGTCATTGTATAGACTTTCCACGACAATTTTTTTTTAAAACATAAAATTTAATTTTCTATCTATTGATACCATTCATGGTAATCCCGGAGGAGAGGCACGTAAACTTTTTTGAAAATTTTGAGGCACGTAAACTATTTCAGCGTAATGGTAGCTTTCGGCGGAGAACATATATAAGTGTAAAAATTGATGAGTTCGTATTTATATATATAAAATATATATATTATATACAATAGTATGAAATAATTATACAACATATACGGATGACATTTGCGCACTTACTCTATCTATAGGACAATAGGTAGGCTATTAGCGAGGCGCAATATTATGCTGCATTAAATGATACTGTTATTCATTATTTGTGAAAATGTTAACATGAATACTTATTACTTATGATGTACCTACCTAAGTAATTATAATAATACATACGGACGACAGTTGCGTACTTACTCTATCTATCTATCTTTATGTTGGTATACTTATAGTTATATATATGTTTTAATAATTCATACATATAAAGAAATAATTATTTATATATGGTTTCAATTAATATATACATACGCATTTATAATTGCAAAAAAAAATTTGTATCGGAGTTAATATTGTTAAAATAGTTTACGTGCCTTTAAATTTTCATCAAAATCAGTGCGGGAAGTTTACGTGCTTCTCCTCCGATGGAAAAAATCAAAAGTTAGTTTACGTGCCTCTCCTCCGGGATTACCCCATTCATTATGTTGTAGGGGCCCTATCACTATCAGTATCAGGGAATAGGGATATAAATATATGGGGCCTCTATAGCCTATCAGGGGCATGTGCAAGTTTTTTAGTTAGGGCACTGCCTCCTTTTCTCCCCCCATCTCAATTTCGTCACCACGACAATCGTCACCACGACATTTCATCACCAATATAAAACGTAAACGTTACTAACGTGTTTCCAATATCAATTAACTCTCATATTAAGCAAAGAAGAAGCCAAAGAAGGTTGAGAACCTGTTCCGGGCGCCGCATTACGCATTACATATTTTGTTTTTATACACAATTGTCATTGACGACAAGTTATTTTATTTGGGATATACTATTATTTAATGAAATTATTGTTTAAACACGTATCGGTATATACCATTTATATAATACATATATACCGCTTTACATTTGTTTGAATACAAATGGCTATGTATGTCTCCTTAATTTATTATACCTATTATATATATATTTTATTCAGGTTATGCTCTTTCATAAAAAGCAAAATTCACAACATATATAAATATGGGATTTACTCAAAAAAAGTATGAACCCCCCTGGCTACGGGCCTGCCTAATACTCCGGATTAATTGCATTAGTAACGTTTCAGTTTTATTTTGGTGATTTTTTTTTACGATCAATATTTTTTAGATATTTATAATCTTTAATATTAAATAACTTTTTAGCTATTAATTTTATCAATGGAGAAGAATACTTTTTCTTAAACATAATTTTTTGTAGATTAAGGCTAAAAAAAAAGATTTGTTAGATATAGTTAAGTTAGATCTGCATTTGAGTTTGAAAATTTTTCTTACCACGATGTTGGCCATTTTGGTGTTTTTTAAAGGTGGCAGGTACAGGGGTCACATCTTGAATAATTGGTCAATAATAAACTCATAATAACATAAATATTATTTTTTGATAACAAAACTGAAAAAAATGATGTAATAATAATATTAATTTTTTCATTTTTTTAAAATGATTACAGCTGCTAATGTTAAATTAGCATTGAGAAATAATCAAAAATAGTATTTTTTTTTTGTTTTTATGTTATAACTTTTTTATTTCTTAACCAATGTTTTTATACAATATGAATGTGCCGCTAAATGTTTTTATACAATATGAATGTGCCGCTAGATGTTTTTCTACAATTTTAATGTGCCGCTAAATATTTTTATACAATTTTATAATCCTGTCAATTATTTTGATGGTGGGATTGTGACCCGGTTACATTTTGACCTGATCCCTTCATATAGTTTAAAATTGGGCAAGAATATGGATTCACCAGAGTAGACTATATTTCAGTGTAATTTTAACTCTGAGAAGAAGCAAGTAAACTTGCGCATAAATATTTTATGCTTTAGAGATGCTATAATAGTTTTTTTTAAATTATGAGTAATGTTATTTTATTATGTATACCTAGACTATATTGTTCATTTTATTAATCTTATAATAAATATATCAGTTGGTATTAATATTATTATATAATATTAACACTATCTTTAAATATGGATATTATCCTCCATATACTTTTAACAGGAAACATTTTTGTTTCATTTCTAGAAAAGTTTATATATATATTTCCAAAATATTGATATTTTAATTATATAGCGCATAGTCATAGAAGGAATATCTTATAAATGTTCACATTTTTATAACATATAACCTTTTCCTGCTCATAACAATAAAACATGCAGAATTTAATTATCTGTCTATTGAGTTGTGGCATGTTTACAATAATCAACATATTTTTTTTTCAGTTGATGGTAAATTCAATTGCCACGTTCTTAAATTACAATGGGACAATTGTGATGTGGATCAAGACATCTTTGAGGCTCTTCTAAATGAACAAAATTTGTCAGTAACGGCAATAAGTACTACATTATCAGATATTTCAAATTGCAAAAGAAAAGCTGATATCGATAACTGCCCAATCCAACAAAAATATTCTTTTTTAACTGATCTTTGCGAAAATTCTGGTCTTATTAGCACTGTGCCTGTTTACTCTTCCTCTTCGCAACACAGTATCCCACAAGGGGCTTGTGCTTTTCCTCAAGTGTCACATAGTGGCCCTGATTACTCTTCCTCTTCGCAACACAGTATCCCACAAGGGGCTTGTGCTTTTCCTCAAGTGTCACATCATGTAACACCAGGTTCCGAATCTTGTATGGCTGGGCAAAGAACTCCTAATTTGGCAACTATCCCTGGAGAAAATGGTACTGCTGATACTCCAAAAAGAGCCTATGAGCCAGTGAGAAAGGTAATATTTAATTGTGCAACTTGTTCTTTTACTACATGTAGACACTCTCTAATGCAAAACCATATGCGTATGCATGGTCATAGTGCTGCTGTTGTTTGCTCCATTTGTTTGTCACAATTCAAAAGCTTATGGGGTTTTAAAAAACATAGCTCTACCTGTAGTTTAGGAAAGTCAGATAGCATTGTAGACATTGAGGAGACCACAGTGGAAGAAAATGAAGTTGATAATAATGACTTGGATGAAAATGCCGGGTCGAATCCTGACTATCTTGCTGCTTTTGCGTTACACCTTCAGGGTAAATACAGGTGTTCCCAGAACGTTTTAAACATGATTTTTTCATATCTTTCTGACATTTTATCTCAACCTATGACTAATATTGATAAGCTTAAGGCAACTTGTTCCTCACTGTCCTCTGATTTTTTAAGACAAAAAGTTTTTAAATCTACTTTTAAAATGCCAACCATAGAAACTGTTAAATTGGAAAGCAAATTTGGATGCTTTGTTCCTTTCAAGAGTTTATTAGAAATGCTTTGTCAATCTCCTGAAATACAACAATTTATTTCAACAGAAGATGAAAATCGAAACGAAATTTCTATCAATATCTATTCGGATGATTTAGGAGTGACAAATCCAATAGGAAAGGGATAAGTCACACCACAAGCTTTGGGTGTTATATTTTCAAATTTTGAATGTACCCAGTAAACACAGAAGTAAAACCGAGTCTGTTTTTCCGATTGCAATTACTCACAGCAAATTTGCAAAAGATCCAGAATTTTTTAAAAGCTTGTTGTCAGATTTTATTTCCTCAGTTAAGGAGTTGCACAGTTCACAATCGGGATCTAAAACAATTGTCGGGGGATTAGACAAAACAACATTTGTTAAAGTGAATGCTTTCATTGGTGATTCACTAGCTTGCAATGCTATTGCTGGCTTTAAAGAAGGCTTTAGTCGAATTGTTTACAGGTGCTGCAGAGTTTGCAATTCTCGACGTGAACAGATGATAGCATTTTCCACCCATGAACAATGTTGTATCAGAAACCTTGAGGAACACAATCTGCGACTTAAAGAATTAAATTCAGATCTTAGTAAGGGTGATCGCATAAAATGGTCCAAGCACTACGGAGTGCAGTCCAGCAGCATCCTATCAGATATCCCAGAGTTTGATGTGACAAAACAGGTATTATTTGACCCCATGCACGATATCTTAGAAGGCTTGTTTCCCCTTCAGTTAGAACTATTTTTGAACCATGCCTTTAGCAACTCACTATTTACCATTGAGGCTCTGAATGATTTTATAAAAACATTTGAGTATCCAGTGGATGTTGAGAAACCTAATTTAGTTACTGTTGGTAAACTTCAAGGAAAATTTGGCAGTGGACAAACGCTTACACTGACACGTATACTTCCTTTTTTTGTAAATTCAATAATAGCCTGTCGTCAAGACGATCACTGGAAATGCCTACAGAAACTGATTCAAATTACTCAATTGTGCTTTACTCCAATTGTGTCAGATCAATTCATCGAGGATCTTGCACAAGTTATACACTCTCATCACATACAGTTTATTGAATTATATCCAGAAAATTTCATCCCGAAATTGCATTTCTTGGTACATTACCCAAATCAAGCTCGTTTATTTGGTCCACTCAGAGAACATATGTGCTTCACTTGTGAAAGGAAGCACCAAGTTATTAAAAATATTCGCCATTTTAATTTTAGAAATATGCCATTTACGGCTTTAAAATGTATGGTTTTGAATACAACAGCCTCATTTTTCAACTCAGCGGGTGACATAAAAACAAATATTTTTTTGTGAACTTGATATTATCCGAAAACAATCTGATTCTATTCTGTCAGCGACCATAAATGGTATATTGTACAAGTGCGGTGCCATCATTACAACTTATTCTTTTTCTAAGTTACACTTCCACAAAATCTTGCGGATTTATTCCGAAAATACCACAAGGATGTTGTCTACTTGTGCTCTACTGAACGTGTCATATTGCTCACATATGGCCTGCTACACCTCCTCAGATTTGGAATATGGATCAATCACAAATATTAATCCAGATTTTTTACAATTTCCCTGGTGCGTTCTCCAGCACAAACTTGGAGACAATATATTTCTTTTCCCGAAGGCACTTCCTCAGTTGAGAAATTTATAATAAGTACGCATTTTGCTTATAGTTTTTCATTTGACTTTGTCTAATTTGTATCATATTTTCTCAAAAAAAGATTAGGCTTTTAATTTGACTTATTGTAGCAATTGTTTCCTTGATAAGTATTATGGCTTACATTTAGTTGTATTTTACATTATTTTATATATGCCACAAAATTTGCAAGTTACACAAATATTAAGTATACTTAATTTTTTATTGTTCCACTTTTTTACAGATCAACAAAGCCCCTTTTGTTGCCAATGATCTCTATACACTCAAAGGGTATTTCTGTAACTCAATTTTGGACCTATTAAATGGTGAAAACAAGAATATATATGCTAGGAAAGAGTTGATTTCTGCAATCAAATCATATTGCTTAAGCTGTTTGCCCACTAGTAATGACATTGTTGCACGGAAAGAATTTTATGCGCGTCTCAAGTCTACCCTAAGTTGCAATTTTCCCAAATGTGAAGAAAATTGGGTGAGTGAAATGAAGGTTTTCATATTAATTTAATGTTTTATTTATTTTTCCTAAATATTAGTGTTTTTATGTTTATTTCAGCCATATATAGCTTATTTTGTGTTTCAATAAAGAAAAATTTGGGTGTAAACAGTTTATATTAAAAGGCACCTTTTTATTAACAATTCTTTTTAATATTAAATTACAATAATCCTAATAATGATCTTAAAATGAAAGAAATAGTTACTTGTCTGAATTTAGGGAGGGTAATTGTTTGAAAAAAACAAACAACAATCATTTGTTTACTTTTGTTTTAAATATGCTTCCCCCAACCCGGAAATGCCTTTTGAAATTAGCTAATTCTATCATTCAGCAACTGTATGGTCAGGGGCCCTCCTCTTTTTTTTCTTTACCTCCCCTCTTTCCAAATTTGAGGGGGGATTCCCCCCCCCCAAATTATTGTATTCTTGTGATTTATTTTAACCAATAAATATTGAAATTGTGTTGGTTAATTTCATTTAGCTTACCATTTTATATTTGATACTTGATTTCAGGGAGCTATTTTTTTGAAGGTATCTACTGGTTTACGTCAGTTACATTTTACAAAGTTTAAATCCGAAACCATTCGATTATCCCCTTTTTCAAAGCCAAAGGGCTCATTTTCACTCAATGATATCCCAGAACAGGCGGAATCAGTTATGTCTCAAGCAGAATTGGAAGCTGAGGCGAAGGTAAGTTGTTATTTGATATTGTTGTAAGAATACTAACACAAAATTAAATCAAGTTACGCAGACCTCCTCACATCTACAATTTGACCGTAGTTTCTACAATATTAAATTGTAAATGTTGTGTTAACAGCACACAAAAAAAACCTGTCAACAATGTTATCCATTTTTTGTACCTGGAAAGATGATTTTTCGTAGTTTATATTGATTTTTGAAAAACTAAAACAAGAAGCCGTATGAATTACTATTTTAAATACAATAGTGTGGGCAGGTTTGTGTTACATAGTAAAGTTTCATTATTGTCAACAACTAATTACAACATGTTTATAATATTTTAAAAGTAAGAGTTGTTAAGTGATTTTTAAAAGTCACGAGTGCTCCCGATTACAGCATCGCTCCGAAAGAATCGGTATTCGTAAAGTCTGATTCTGAAAGCATAGAGTCGATTATGGTATCGACTAGCCTCGAGTCATACTTAATTAATTTCAGTTTGGTTTTAGAAATGTGTATTTTAATCATTTGTATACAGTCAATTTCGCGTAATCCGGTTTCGTGTATTCCGGTATATCGTCTATACCGGTGTATTTTCCAGGTCCCGACTTATTTTGTATGTATCGTCTAATCCGGATTTCTTCTAAATCGGTGAAATTTATATGGTCCCCAAGAAACTGGATTACGCGAAATTGACTGTAGATATATATTCAGTCTATAATATAGTTCATTTGTATATATATTGATGCATCGATTCCCCGTAAGAACTAGGAGTGGTGATTATACTTGCTGAAAATATGTTTCTTTCCACAATGTTACAATACGGTGCGCATGCAATAATATTGTTTTTTGTCTTGTTTTCATATTTTTTCTATAGGCGAATTTTAATGTAGTATTGTAGCGAGACGACGAGAGAGAAGTCGATCTCGCTAACTGAAAACGTATATTGTGGGTATGTACAAGCGAGAGTTATATACAGGTACAAAAGCTTGGTGAGACGACAAAAAGCAACAGAGCTTAGTGAGCAACGCTCGCAGCGGCCGGCTACCATCGCGCAAGCAACACACACAGCGGGGCGATAGCTTGGTGAGAAAATCTGAACGATGTTTATAGCGAAGCCAAATTGGCGCGACTTGCTATCGCCAGCGCGCAAGCAACACGCGGAATCGCTTGGTCGTGGGTCGATTGGTAGTGTGAGCGATGCTGTATAGCGACTGGCCGCTACAGTATGATAATTATTTGTTTATCTTGTTTTAATATCTTATGTTTCCTAATTTCTACTCAGGCTGAGTTGAATAAAACCAAGCCGTCTACTTCACATTTGGCCATCGTCAATCGACAAATCCATGTGCGCCAAAAGTTTTCCACACTTCCGGACCGACTCACGTTTTCTCCGGCTCTTATTTTTGAAGAATTCCGGAGGATGTTTCCGCAGTACTCTGGCGTCCAAGAAAAGACATCAACACTTCTCCATGTCCTTGCTCCTGAGGCTAACAACAATCTCTCGACTCTGTTGAACCTGCAGGACACATTTTCTACTAAGAAGACTAGTGACAAGGCCTTTGTCAGAATTGATGTAAGTATGCACATATTTGGAAAGGTTTAGTTATGTGGTATATATATACAATTGTTAGATTGTAGTTATATAGTAAAATTAAATCTATTGACAATCAATACCTGGACAGCTACCCTTATTAAAGGGAGGGATAAGAATTTACCCCCCCCCCATTTCCTATACAGTATAATCCTCTTATAACGTACATTCAAGGGATCGAAATATGTGTACGTTATAACCAAATGTATGTTATATCCAGGGTAACTATTCTAAGGACTAATAAAGAGGTACGTTATATCGAGTTGTACATTATGACCATGTATGTTATAACAAGATTATCCTGTATTCTGAACCTTTTGTTTTTTTCCATAATCTGGATCCCTTCTTTAGTATATTTTTTTGGAATTCAACAATTCTATATTTATGTCACAGTGTTAACTGTTATATTGCATAAATATTTTATTAATACAATATTGTTTTAGTTTTGTAAAAGCTGGTATTATTTAGTTATAATATGTTCAATTGAATTCTGTAGAATATATATGTATTACTCTTTGTATCATAAAGCTGGTTCAATGTAGTTAATTTTTTAATACTATTATTATACTATTGTATATATAATATTGATTAGTAATTAGTTTTTGCAATTCTTCAATGCTACCTTTCATTATGTACATTTTTTAATGGTAGATTATTTAATGTATAATTATTGTTTAAATATAGGGGGCAAGAAATTCTTGAATTTTTGACCCCCTCCCTATTAAAAAAAAGCAGAATACTATAGTAAACCCCCCTCTTTCACTTTCTTCCATCCCCTATTTAAAAAAATGCAGTTTACTCCTGTTTTTAGGTCATCCCCCCCTTTTTCTTCTATTTTATTTACCCCCCCCCCCTCCGGAACACATGTAATATATGATTTTCAAACCTATAAATTTATTGTTATTATAGAGAACTCATTTATACTTATTTTTAATTAATAGATTATTTTGACTTTATCTATTTAGTAAAGCATAATATGCACACATATTTAATATCATTATGGTACTCATAAACAAGGATAGACCATCAGTAGTACAGATTTGAACGTAAATTTAATAAATGAATTCTACAATTAATTAAACGAATTTTATTATGTATATTTTAAATGTGTACATTTATGTATACTCTATGCTCTATACTCTATGTATTATCATATAACATTAATGTCCTCGGGTTATTAGCGATTATGAAAAGAAAAAAAAGCTATTCAAATTAGCCGCAATAGACTATATTATTTTTAGAGTCTACAAAAAATTAACCATAGAATTAGAATTTGTTCCTATATATATTTTTGGAAAAAGCTGTGTGTCGATATATTTGTGTTGTCTGTCTGTATTTCAGGCCGATTCGCTCTTGGACGCTCTGAAGACTCCAGCTCGTTTTGGGCCCCAAGTTGTCTTCAACAGCAGCTCGTTTGGGGTCCGGGACAGGGCTGGCAAAGTCCTGGCCCAACAAGATCTGGTGTCTGTGGTGGACATAGTTTTAACTTTGTTGT
>JAUYWV010141424.1:0-10551 GCA_032274565.1 Nematoplana nigrocapitula | reverse complement strand
CTATCCTAAATCTATTTGGAATATCCAAAATCTATTTTTAAACTTATACCTATCCTAAATCTATTTTGAGCACATAATGTGCAGCGCTACATTTAAGAAAAATAGTTTTCTTATTTTGTTTTCGGTTACTTATGGCACACCCTGTAGTATAAATAATGTATATCAACACTGTCACTTGCCACTTGAAGTTGAACTGAAGAGACAAGCCAAAAATGTTGATATAGACAAACTTGATATGTAGGTACCATCTTACTCTTAGTCTTAGTTATTTGTATACAATATGCATTAGAATATAAAAGTCTCACAAATATGTAGAAAGTACATGTGATAGTAATAACAATAATAATAATGTCAAACCATTAAACACTAGCCATTTTGTCCACTTACACAGCATTAACCATTTGCATTATAAAAGTTATGACGCAACTTAATGATACCCACTGGCTAAAGTTTAGACCAGTTGATGAACAAAAAGCCGGTACTTAGGCAGTGGCTACTTACTGACTAGTGCCAGTGGCTGGGAAAAGCCATGTCAGAGCTGAATAGTTTGTTTTATACAAGCTGCTAAATACTACATACATTTTATGCCACATCTTCATATTTCAAAACTACAGTCAACCGGCCAATAATGTCACTAAGTGATTGGTCAGATATTTGAAACAAATAGCCAACTGAACTATTGTAATGTATAATACAATTCAACAGAAAAATGCAGTCAACTTAACAAATACAAATCAATAGCTCAGTAAAGTGTACGACCAAACAGAAGGTAATAATTAATATACAGTGTAATGGCTAGTAAAGTTGCCACAGTTTACTCACCAATTGGCAATTGATAATAAGCCACCCAAGAGATCCTTTTTACTGGTACTTAAAACAATCCCACACCTTGACTGACAGTGGGTGTTTCTTTCTTTTAACTATGTAGCATGGGTTGAGGGATAAGCTGACTTTTGGACATCAATTGAACTGCCTGGTAGCTAACTTATGTCAAAATTACTCTCATTGCTAAAAGAGCTCTCTTCTCTATTGTTCAACGTTCTAATCTTGGCAAAAATTAAGTCTATGTGGAAGCATGGCTTTCTTAATAATGTATATAACTTCAGCAGCAAATGGGCAACAAATGGGTAGCAAATAAATAGTAGATGGGCAGCAGATAAACAAATGAGCAGCAGATGGGCAACAAATGGGCAGCAAATGACCAGCAGATGAGCAACGAATGGGCATCAAATGACCAGAGAATGAGAGATAGGTAGCTTATCCACTGCCCATTCGTTGCTCATCCATTGCCCATCCACTACCCATTTGCTGCTGAAGTTATATACATTCATAAAGATAGGTTTCTTGATGGCCCTATTTGCTATAGATTAAAAGAAATCAACCAATCATTATCTCTTGGTTTAAGTAGAGATTCCTTCAAGTGTTTGTATTCTCTCTTAATTTCAGTTACTAAAGTAAGGGATCTTGACTACAGCTTAATGAATCACAAACTGTTGTCTTATGTGGGCAACCAGATTAAGGGAGGGGTTTGGTATATCCTGCCTGTAGGGTGTGTAGAAGAGCTGAGTGAGACTCTCTAAGGTTAGTTGCTATCTGTAGATATTGGGATAAACTGACTATCAATTTGGATAGCTGGGCTCTCTTTGGTATGATTAAAATCAAACTGATTGTTAAGTGAAGAGCATGCATATTTCTTATAAGCAAAGCTCAACCAAACCAACATAATGCACCATTCTTTATATATACCTATCCATTTAGAACATACTCTAGTCATGCTATTTCAAATTGATGACACTGCAATACTCATTGAGCCTCTTTTCATTTAATTAAATAAAGTTGATGATAGTGCAACACTTATTGAGCATCTACACATTTCAATGCAGTGGGTTATAGTGACTGCTAAGCAGGACTGCTATGCTTTATAGCATGCAAAACAACATCTGCTAGTCTTGCTACATTAGTTGAGTAGTTATTGATTACTTATATCAACTCATTTAACTATTAATTTTGTAGACTACCCTGAGGCACTCTAATTTGCTTTATTCACTTCTCTGAATCACGGGAAATGGTGGTGTTCCTAGACCTTCATTTAAATAGACACTATAGTGTGGACCGATTGTCGGCCCTCTCGATACAATAAACATTGTCAGTGGAATTTGATTAATGTGCGCCAGGTAGGTGGAGAATGCCAGAATGCAAATATGGGTTGACTATTTGCCCCCTAAACCCCCCTCTGCATCCGCCACTGCAAATATCTGTTACAATCCTCGTGTATACTAAACCACGAGCAAGGGAAACCCAGTAACCACAATGGCTCAGCTCCAGCCAATGAAAACTACGATGATAATGGTGAACTATTTATGGGATTAGAGTTCTACAGTTCAAACTCTATAGTTAGATTTGTAGCCTGCATACTTTGTCTGGAACAAATGTAATGTGTAGATTAGACTTGAAGACTTCTACACTTTAGAACTCTACAAATCTAGTTTAACCATGCATACGGCCTCTGGTTTAAACCCAGGCTATGTACTCTCGGGAATAGAAAGCTATATAGCGCTGCAGATAATGATTAATTAAATATTCTGTGCCAGAAAGCACAACACAATTATTATAACAATCTTTCATGTTTAGAATTCACTTTAATGTTTTGAGTTTTAAGTTTTTTATTTACATTGTCTTTCACAACAGCCATATATGATCAGCTCAATTTTCAGAACTTCTAGAATACATGTTTTTGACAAAGGTGAAATTTATTTACCATGTCCAAACTAGATAATTGTAGATATAAATTTGCATTGTCAAAACTTAAACCTTTGAAAGCTCTATCACAATTCGGCAAAGTTGCTTAAGTCTTGGCAACTGCTTTTTCTGAAACCAGATAATATCAGTAACAATATTAGAAGAGGGCCGCTCAAATTTTCTTGGCACACATTCTTATTGGTGATGACACTGAAACACACAAGAGATCTCAACACAACTGTAAAATTTTGAATATCCATATTTTGTTTTATAGAAATTTATTTAAGCTATAAACCTTAGCAAACCTACCTATACAACAATATCCTTAATTTAAGTTACATCATTGCCTGAATTATATGTAACTAGTTTTAGACTTAATATGTATATATTTGTTTTAGTTAACTCTATTTTATACTAACCTACTTTTTTCTTATACATATTTAGCTTATATAGACAGTTTATCTCACCTTTTCTATTAATTAGGTATTGTCACTAGTGTTGCTAGTGATAGCGCAAAAACTGGTGATGATACGAAAGTTGAAGATGACATTGGAAAGAGTAAAACTGGTTCAAAAACAGATGACGAAGCTGTTTCAAGGTAAATTGTCAGGTCATCATTGAGTGTAAATTATTATTATTACATTTATTACACAAATATGTACTAGAAATATAATTGAGGGAGGTTGGAGATATTACTTAAGTAGAGTTTTGAACAGAATAAAACTGTTTCCAATAACATATATTTCACTTTTCAAATTTATGCTTGAAAATGGCTACCGGATAGGCTAAACTACATAGTCGCGAAATATATGTTATTGGTAACAGTTTTATGTGTTCTATTCTGTTCAAAACTCTAATAGAAATACATTCTGGGTGGCAGAGGGAAAGAGAATATTGTCATACAAAAGAAAAACATTAACAAAAATCTTATGTTTTAATTTATTTTCCATTATGGGATCTGAGTGAAACCGTCGTTGTTGATGAGGCAACTGTCTTCGATAAGGACTGTAAATATGACGAAGCTAAATCATGCAAACACATAAAAACGAAGCAGTAAATTTAAAAAATAATGCGTTTAATGGAAAGCCAGTGTAGGTCCCAAAGAACAAGTTCCTTATCTCTTTACTTTGTCTGGGGAGATTTTAATGACACGTGCATAGCAGTTGAGCATCACCTTGCTGGAGGCGTTGCACTGAGCCACATAAGGATTTCCGTGTTCTGCGAGTTGACTCGAAGTCGAATCTGACTGAATCAGTCAAAGATATTTGACTGATACAAGTTTCCAGTATATCGACACTAGTTGTGCTATGTTGAGCTTGAAAAGACACATTGTGGTATCATAAGCATAAATTTGAATTTGGTGATCTACATCATACAAGACGATTATGTCAGACAGGTGCAGTGTACAATGAGAACAGATTTGGACTCAGAACCGATCATTGGGGAACTCCACAAACAAGAGGGACAAAATATGACATGACGCCATCAACATTGACAGCCTTAGTCCTACCTTTAAGGTAGGAAGAAAACCAGCGCAAGGCTTTTCCAGAAAATCCAAAACGACATTTAAGACGATTCATCAAAAAGTATTATCAACGGTGTCAAAAGCAGCACTAAGATGGAGCAAAATGACACGCATTTTTTCTATCATTAAAGGCGGCAGTGAGATCACTATGAAGTCTAGTCAAACCAGTCTCAGTAGAGTAATAGACTCGACAAGCAGACTGGAGAAACAAGAAGCAAAGCATTCGAGGAGAGAAAAGAAGTAATGCGGTTTGCCACCACCTTTTCGATAAGTTTGTATAAGTTTTTATCTTACAAAGTTTCCTCTTGGCCAGAATGATTTCATAATTCATCCAATAAGACTTAGGATGAAGGTGTATCCTCTTCGTTTGAATATATCTAGATCACAGTAGTAGAGAAGGCATTCAAAAGTGGATCAGAAATAAATACAGTGGAATTTAAAGCTTATAACTTGTGCAGCTTCAGGTCACAGTCCTTCTATTTTCTAAATGAAATGGTCTTCTTTTCGGGAAATTTATTGATCGAAATATCACATAAGACGAGACAGTGGTCACTAATATCCAGGTCAAGAACACACGTACTCTTAACAATAATGTCATTACTGCGAGAAAGAAATAGACTCAATGTGTGACCAGCAGAGTGGGTAGGAGTACAAACGTGTTGAGCAAACCGAAAATTGTCGAGGGGACAAGTGAAGGAGAGACAAAGGATCAAAATTACATCGACATGAATATTAAAATCACTCAGAATAATGTGATTTTGTACAGTACAGGTGGTTTCCAGAAAGGTGTTATACTCTTGAATGAAAGAATTGATAGGAGAACCATTGAGGATATATAACAAAAATAGTAACTGTCAAAAGTTGCATTCGAGATATTAACAAAAATAGTAACAGGGTCAAAATGTGCTTTTGAGCGTAAAATGTTAAAAAAAACTGTGATAATTACGTAATGTAATAGCTTAGAACTTAACCCAAACGTCCACCCTTTTATCACTTCTAGGTCTAAAAAAACTGAAAACCCACTGACATTTAAGTCTCTAGGAGCTAGGTCATCCTCAAATCTTTGCCACGTTTCAGTTATAGTTAAAATGTCCAAATTATGACAGTCTCGGCTGCAAGCCTGTCGGCCCTACCAAAAGTGAGCGAGCGTTCTGCAATCCTACATGAAGACGGTCAGTAGATTTCAGAGAACAATTGATAGGAGATGAATCAGTCTTTGTCCGGGGCCGACTGAGAAGGTTATGGTAGAACAGACATCATCGAACCAGGCGCGGCGTTCAATCTGCGAATGATAACGTGAGTAGACCAAGTCGATGAGGCACACACGTGTTTACTTGACGGAAAATTCTGATTGAATGAGAGCATGCCGTCACCACCACACATGGATCGTAAGTATTAAAAATAGATGTTGAACAGTGCTAGAAAATGATTAAATGTAAAAGGAGGTTAGAAAAGCGAATCCGGGAAACTAAGAATCTCTAACAAGCATTAAGAAACGTAGATAGGTAAACTAAGCGAGAGCTGTGTTAAACACAACCGAATGCCAGCTATCCCCCAGTAAATGACTAATTTTTTTCTGATATTCTTTTCAGGGAAGAAGAAGCGATCAAATTGGATGGATTGAATGTTGCACAAATGAAAGAATTGAGAGAGAAGTCCGAAAAGTTTGAATTTCAAGCTGAAGTTAACCGAATGATGAAACTGATTATTAATTCTCTCTATAAGAATAAAGAAATTTTCCTGAGAGAGTTGATATCAAATGCATCAGATGCCCTTGATAAAATTAGATTTTTATCACTTACTGATTCAAGTGCTTTGGCATCAACGGATGAATTGACAGTGAAAATTAAGGTAATAATATACAGTATATAATCAGTAATGTATTGGTGTATAAACATTAACTGTGTTGGACATATAAACAAAAGACTGCTTTTATTATTGGTGCATGTGGTGGAAATGCGATGAGTTACCAATATTTACTGTGTTAAAAGACTAGTTTCCAGCAACAGCCAACAATAAAATCGGACGCACCAACCTCTTAATCCACTTTAGATTCACCATAATGATGATTTGAATTTTTCTTCTGATTTGAGGCAAATTCAAAGCGAGGGAAGATGTCAATTATCTTATTCATCTTACAGTATTTTTCACCCAACAATAGTTTGAAAGGCTGATTTTACCTCAGTCACTCACCGCTATGCATTAACCGTGAAAATTTGGTGCATAGGGTCCTCTATAAAGTGCACTTAGCATATCCACTGCAAACGGCAGCTCGTCATGGATGCGGCACACGGAACACAAGGCGGCTATTGGTTATCTTCACACACTATACCATATCTAAAATTATGTTGCATAATGATAAACTATTACACACTCATCAACAATCAATAGGCCAAGTAAAGACTCGTATTTGTGTTTGACTGTCACCCTTTCAACCTCATTAACATTGATTCCTTAGCCAGAGTGAAGTTTGATGAACTTAAAAGAATGTCTTCCTCAACTCCAACTGTCCCATTCTTCCCACTCCAATCCTTCCAAGTCATCCGTCTTCTCTTTCCTTTATGTTTCCCTTCTTGTCATTTATTTGTTTATAATGACTAAAGAACTTATTTTTCGTTTTTAAAACCAATTTCAATATTTACTGCTGTTGAACCGAAGTTACATAGATCACGAACAGACTATCCTATATTTCTAGCTACAGTGAGCAAAGGCATAAGTTTATATTGTTTTGACATGCTATTTATCATGACAAGGTGCTCAAGCTCGGGGAGGAAAAGAAGCAGAAGTGATAAAACAAAGAAGGCAGAAACGTACGAGTAGAAGAGAGAGAAATTGTAGAAGAAAAAACCGAGATAACGGAGAGAAACTGCGAAAAGTGTAAAAAGAGAATGAGAAATGCCACAATCATTACGAAAGGTAGAGATTTATCACAAAAATTGCACATAGACTTCAGATCTACTGTATGTAGCCTGGTAGATCTGCGAGACTTGTATTGGAAAGCGTAGTTTGAAAAATAGAATATGCAACATGGAGGAGTCTAATGAAGAATGGGATCTATTGTTATTAAAATAAGGGAGAGCGGGAATAAAGGGAAAAAAGAAACCACAACTCGCGGTCAATTGGCTGGTGACTGAAGGTGTGGCATGTCTGTTCGTACGAAGTCTCGTAAAGTTTGTTCAGATCCTTGAATGAAGTGTGAACGAACTTGCCCGAATGTCCCCGAAAGTGAACTATCCTTCCGAGCTGCTAATTGCGCCGAAATTAACGTAAAATCCCTGCTTTACAACTTATAAGTATCTGATAGGAAAATAAATAGAACCATTCGAATCCCCGTGTTCGATAACAAGCATTCACTCCCCATTTGTTGAAATCGATTGAAATAAGCCTGAAGTACACTACTTTGTGGTATCTTTTTTGGAATACATGTGAGATAATTTTGAAAATATCTGACACACTCTTAAATTATGACTGCATTTGATGTCGGAAATGTTTCCGCGGGGAGGGTGGGAGTGGAGTGAGGGTTGAAACTCTCTTACTACTAACGACGAATAAGACAGTGGAGCACCTCCTCGCGAGATGCGTTCGTACCACTTCAATCAGATGCGCCTTCTGGTGTCTTTGGCCTCTCTCGACGGTGCCCTGGACGGAAACACTACGATCATTGTAGACTTTCTAAAGGGTTGGTCGAGCCACCAATTGACATACCTCGCCTGGTCAAGCCCAGGCCAGACATGCGTGTGTGTGCAGCAAGAAGAAGAAGACTACTTTAAGAGAAGGCATTGAAAATTGTTGCATGTGTAAACAATTTGCTGTAAATTAAGAAGTACCATTATTTACTTTTTGGTGCAATAGCGAGAAAAAAGGAATGCAGGCATGATGCACAAATGAAACACATTATAGGAATGCGGCTAATATATTTTCAATGGGGAGTGAGGGCTATGGTACGATATTATAAAAGTATCAAGAATGCATAAGACGACGACGAATACACTGTTACATATGAGCTAAGTAATAAGGAGTCGAGGAATGGTTATCGTGGACATTTTAAATGAGAATTATGCGAAATACCGATTTTAAATATGATGTTTGTATTGATACATTAATATTCTGACGTTTATTTTCTCTGACCTTTATTTATAATGTTATCTGGTAATATATTGGGAATCTTATCTTCTGAACTTATTATATTTATTTAGGCGGACAAAGACGGAAAATCGCTCCACGTTATTGACACTGGCATTGGTATGACTAAGGATGATCTGGTGAAAAACCTGGGAACAATCGCTAAATCTGGCACCTCAGACTTCTTACAGAAAATGTCTGATAGCAAGTCTCAGACAGAAATGAGTGACCTCATCGGCCAGTTTGGTGTGGGATTTTATTCGTCATTTTTAAGTAAGCTTTTGATGAAGTATAAATGATCAGCTTGTAAACTATTTTAACTCTTATTTAACTTTTCTTTTCAGTCGCAGACCGGGTCACTGTAGTATCTAAGCATAACAATGACGACCAATACATTTGGGAATCTGATGCCAACTCTTTTGCAGTAACGAAAGATCCCCGAGGCAACACCATTAAGCGTGGTACAGAGATTATTTTGCATCTTAAAGAGGAGGCTCAAGATTACCTTGAACCAGAAACATTGAAATCACTTGTAAAGAAGTACAGCCAGTTTATTAACTTTCCTATCTACATATGGAGTAGTAAAACTCAAACTGTCGAAGAACCTAAAGAAGAGGAGAAAAAAGAAACTGAGAAGAAAGAAGAAGAAGATGTCACTGTAAGTTATACATTTGTAATCAAATATTTTTGTGCTAGAAAATAATGAATAAAATGACTCATTACATGGCAATCAAACTTGCTGTATTGTTTTCAACCGAAATTGAAATACAGTAGTATAATACAGGGTTCCCCGCATCAGGGAAAAATCAGGTTAAAATGACAATATGAGCTAAAATCAGGGAAAATGATAATAGGAGTTAAAATCAGGGAATTTCGTTATTTTTTTGGAAAATCAGTGAAAACTATATGGCTTTATTTTTCATTTTTAATATCAATTTTACACTTATCTAAAGAAATTAAAAAATTTTCTCTCGCTACGCTCGCTCAAACAATGTATACCATATTTGTTTCTGTAATTGTACATCATTATCTATTCATAATTTTATTTTTTTTATTCCTTTCGGAAACCTAATGTGCACTTATTTAGTATATATAAATATCAGGGGAAATCGGAGGAAAATCAGGGAATTTTATTCTGAAAAAAGCGGGGGCACCCTGATAATAAAACAGATTTTATGCTTTTGATAATACACTGATGTTTCTAGGCGACCTACATCTAAATAATATATAGTGTCTGCTACATTATGTTTAGTCCTTTAATGTTAAATTGTTCATCTACGTTTGTAATAATTGATGCCGTTTTTCATTTCACCAGAAATAGTTTTGTTATTTTGTCCAGCCTTGTTTGCGATTTTTAACAAAATATTTATTCTCTTGTTTGTAGGTTGAAGAAGAAAAGGAGAAGCAAACGAAAAAGGTCGAGAAAACCGTGTGGGACTGGGAACTGATTAACGAGAACAAACCTATATGGCTTCGGAAACCAGGGGAAGTGAAGGATGAAGAATATAACGAATTTTATAAAGCATTCAGCAAAGAGTCTGACGATCCCTTGGCCAAAATTCACTTTACTGCTGAAGGCGAAGTCACTTTCAAGTCGATTCTCTTTCTACCTAAACGAGCTCCTCATGATATATTCAACAACATGAATAAAAAAACGGATCATATCAAGGTGAGAGATTTTCTCACATCGGTTACATAAACTCAGGGAATATAGTCCGTTTTATCTAATTGATTTAGCTGTTGGTCAGACGCCAGAAAGTTATTATTTTACTGGCTGAAATATGTTCAATTAGTAGTGGTAATAATCAAGTGCTGTTAAATCGAGTTAACCGTTTTTCAGTCTTGACAAACAGGAACTCACACTAGAAAGTGAGCAACGACTCTGTCTCGATGAATGCCTTCTGCAGCTCGTACATAGACTATAAATTATGTACCTGCCTTGCGTCATTCTCAAAAGCGGTTTGTTTGTTTGGTTACCCGGCCCCTTTCGAAGGATGGGGGGGGGCTCCGAGACCCAGCAACCGGGCAACTCCCCGTGGTCGCCTCCAAAGGTCGAGAAGACTCGCCGTCTCACCAAAGATGGCAAGGCGGAGGCCTGAAGATGAGGGGCAAGAGAGAAGAAGGTGAGAAAGATCCTGCGGGCCTTCACCGCAGGAAGGGCAAGA
>JAUYWV010141413.1:0-10551 GCA_032274565.1 Nematoplana nigrocapitula | reverse complement strand
TCCTCAAGCATTCCTCAAGCTTGAGGAAGGTTCGAGGAAGATATGAGAATACGGCCATATGCATTTGTCCTTGAATAAAGTATTTAAGTTGTTCACGTTGCCATCGAGCAACAAAGTTTGTGCGATATTTAAAAAAAATCAGTATGAATGTAGAGGAACGAAAAAACGTATATGTTGGGGAGACAAATAAAGTGATTCGCAATGGTATTGTAATTTTAAGCATTTGATATAACACTACACTTAGAATTATTTTAATATCCGTAATAAGCTTTATTATTATATTTTCATAGTCGATCTTTTATCAATCAATCATTTGTGCCATCTCCATTCTGGAGGTTGACGACTATGGACCTCCCAAACTGTCTATTCTTTGCAAGCTGTGTGCACTCCATCAAAGTTCTACCCATTCATTCTTGAATATTGCCCATCCACTTGATCCGCTGTCTCCCTTGTGCGCGCATTCCTTCAGGCTCAGCCTCAACAAGAACAATCCCTTCTTGCTTCTAGTATGTCCTTTTTCATTGTTGAATGTCTAACAACGTGTCAGAAGTAGATGGTCTTCCTTCTCTTAATCTCATCCATTAATTCTTGTTTTCTTCCCAGTCTTTCCAAGATATCCACATTCCTAGTCTTATCCTTCCAAGATATCTATACGATTCGTCTGAAGTAACCAAGGACAAGGTCTACTTTAAAATTATAAATATTTTCTAATAAAAATGTAAATATTTATATACTCTTAAATAATCTTAATATTTTAATATAAAATAAAACAAATTCTATACTAAAAATATCTTAGTAACAGTGACAGTGTCATAATATAAAACCAAAGCATAAGTAAATTACTTATATTACTAATTTTCATAATAATTATTTTAAAAGTATATAAAACAAATAATGTGTAATAAATCTAATGCATTATACACTCCAACTATATAACCGTTTATTGATAATTAACCATATAATGACATTTACTATCTTAAATAACTGTAGACTAATCCTATCATAATTATATTTGTAAAATATCAACATATTTAAACAGAATAACTATAACATTATCAAGTGAGTATTTGTGAAGACTAATTATTACATATATATCTTTGTCAGTATGGTAAAGCTATATCTAATTATATGCTTTTGATTTGTTTAAATATGCTAACATTTTACTAGATGGATCAATCTATAGTAATATGGTTATATGGCCTATTTATAAAACTATATATATAATGTATTAGCACCCAAAAATCACTAATTAATACTAATTACAATAATACAAGACTACATGTTAATTCAAATTAATAGCTATTAATTAACCAATCAAATTCAAATAAATAAAGAAGTTAATTTTATGTCAACAAAATATTATAACTTTGCAAAAATAAAAAATAGATAATAAAAATAATATAATAAATAAAATAAATTACAATAGATAATATTTTTTTAAAAACTTAGCATAAACAAAATTTCAAATATCTAAGCAAGTATTTCAATGATTTATATCAAACTTATGATACAATTATTTTTTAATATTATACTATTAATGACTTAGTTTAACCTTGTTATCTTACCACAATCTGTCTGGGGCAAGTTTTTGGTGAAATATCAGGACCACTTTTACAGCAGATCATTTTTTTGCCAATGCCACACCTCGACTTGAAACGCTGCAGCCATCCATTAGAGTACTGGAAGTTGGTGATACCTAGTTCATTTCCAAAGTTAGGGGGAAGGC
Organism: Nematoplana nigrocapitula; assembly: GCA_032274565.1. Classification (NCBI taxonomy): domain Eukaryota; kingdom Metazoa; phylum Platyhelminthes; order Proseriata; family Nematoplanidae; genus Nematoplana; species Nematoplana nigrocapitula. The sequence continues at coordinate 8,825 of JAUYWV010141413.1, read as the reverse complement.
AATATGATCCACAAATTTAATAATAGTACAGTCAAATAAAATAAAATAAATCAACAGACAAATAATCAAGTTTGATATAAACAAATTACTTGACCCAAATCAATAAAAAAATTAAGCGATATAGTAGATATCATTACTTCCTAAGAAAAGAAGAAGTTACAATGATTCAAATTCATAACCAGAAGCCAGGGGAGCCTCACCAATAGCCTTCTACAAGGTGCTATTAATGGATCAAGGGGAGAGGATGCCTCTGAACAAACTGGCTATCTAACATCATTGAATCAATGGACTAGGATGTCTATATTGGAGGATAAAGAAGCTGCTAAGGACAGGAAGAAATGGAGAAAGATGGTGTGGCGATCAGCGGTACACCCATGACCATATCAGTTTTGGAACTGAACTGAAAATAAAATATATTCCTCTTGGCCAACTTCCAAGTTATTTTGGCAAATAATTATTTAAATAATACTACATTTAAGATAATATTTTTTTAATATTATAATAACTGGTATCAAAATTGTAATAAATCCAGAGAAATAAATAATGATACATTAACACTAGATAATCTTTAATAATATATAATATTATAAACTTATAACAAACATTTTTAATAATAATCAATTTTAACTTTTAAAAAATATTTTAAATTCAATAATATATATCAAATAATCAATATTAATCATTATTATTATTGGGAAATAATATATTATTATAATGTTTATAAAGAATGTAGCTATATCTATAAAATTAATGAACATAAATATAAACATCACTATACTAATATCATTCAAATTATTATTAATATAGTATAAAAGTTTATAATTTTTATGATACATTTAAGTTATTTAATTTAAAACTAATTATATTTTAATACTTATATTGAGGTGGTGCATAAGTAGTCAGCCCCATATTAAATTTAAAGTGGAAGGTCATTTATGATGTTAATACATGATTACATAGACAAAAGTGAATAGTGAATACAAAAAATATTGAGTAGACTTATTTACAGAAACTGAATCATGTAAATTGAAAAATCACTGAATTGTTAACGTAAGTGTTCAACATGGTCACCACCAACATCAATACATTCTTGGTAACAATTAGCAACACTGTGCTACTTCATGACAAATTTCTGGGGAGATAGTTTGACACTCCTTGGTAATAATCTGTTTTAACTGTGGGATAGTTAGCTGTTTATGACTGAAGACTTTGTCCTTCAGGACACCCCATAAGAAGAAGTCTGGTGGCACTAGGTCGGTGACCTGACTGGCCACTCAATGGGGCCACATCGTCCAATCCATCATTTACGGGAAGCGATTGTCCAGCCATTCCCGTACACAAATGCTATAGTGTGGCGGTGCTCCATCTTGCTGAAAAATGAGTTCATCGACATAAGTTCATACAATAGGCCACAGCTTATCCTCGAGCAATGCCATGTAGGATCTGGAATTGACCATTCCATCAAAGAAGAATGGACTTATCAGACCAGAACTTGTAAGTCCTCCCCATACTGTCATGTCAGGCAGATTAAGCTCACTTATTACAATTTGGTGGGGATTATGATCCGGCCAATACATGCAGTTGTGATGATTAACTCGTCCATTAAGCTTGAACATTCCCTCATCTGATGACATAATTTTGTTGACAATTGTAGGATCAATGTCATCAAAATTTAAAAATTTCACACAAAATTGTAGGCGACGGTCTGGATTGTCTTCATTGAGAGCCTGTAATCGTAATGGATGAGAGGATTTCAACCCAATTTCCTGCATAATACATCCAAGTGATTGGTGAGATATTCCAAGTTCATTTGAGGCTCGATGTTGCAACTTTTTCAGACTATGAATGTACGCAGCGGCAACTAAGTCCAAATTCTCATTAGTTCTCACAATTTTAGAAGGACCACTTTTTGGGGCACCAGCAACAGAGCCTAAAGTTTCAAATTTGGCGATCAAGGCTTGCATTGTACTCTTAGTAGGAGGTGGAGTTTCAAATTTAGTTGCCCAATTATCGCATATGTTATTAAAACTGTTGGTCACATAGTAAGTTTTAATGCCAGAAAGTTGCTCATTTAACGCTAACTGACATCCATTATTCATTATTCACTGTTGTCAACAAGCACATGACACAAGCACACCATACAAAGAATCCACCACAGAATTCACCACAAGTAATGAGTCACCAACAACCATTGCAGCCAAGTGTTGTGCGGAGCTGGTACAGCTAGACCGCGGTGTTGTGAAGTTCATGGTTGTTCGCGCCACTGAATAAATCCAGTCAAACTGTTTTCTCCAGAGATATTGATTGCGGCCTGCCGAGGCGGTGAAGCTGGTGGTGGCAAGCCTGATTGACTAACTGATATTGCTGGTAGAGGTTTGAGAGTGGTGAAAGATGAAAATAAAGTTTTACAATGTAGTTTTCACATGTACTGTAAATTACAAAAATATTGAGGTGGTGGAGAAAAATGAAGATCACCAGCAGATCGTCCACCTCGAGAAGCATGCAATAGTCAATCTCCAGATAGAACAGCCATCAAGTTCCTTGACACAGCGTTGATTCTTTACTTGGAACAGCCAGCGTGAGAAACATGTGTGTTCGCGGGCCAACTACTAAAAAATTATTATTAAAATTTGTATTTTCTAAATTGTTCAAATTCATATAACTATAACTATCCAAATAATTAATGATATTATTATAGTTGAATGAATTATATTCTATTTATATATTATATAAGTTTAAATACTTTTCTGAAATAGAAAATATAATAATGAACTAATATGAATTAATTGCTTAATAAAATTATATTAATTAATACTTTAAATACCAATGACTCTCTTATATCTGCATTTTATATATTTTGGTATAGTGAAAAATACTTTCCCAAATATTTATATTTTTATCCCTTACATTTTATTTAAAAAAATCAATTAGCATTTTGATTATAAATTATAATTTTTTTTACTACTAATTAAATAATTTCAGTTTCATTACATAGGAGAGTCATTTTCTATTCTGACTTACCATTATACGTATACATAGGTAGGTTATTATTAATAGGCTTATATATTTTTTTTCTTCAGTAAAAACATTTCCATAATGAAGTGTTGTCTAATAAGTTCATATTTATATTTTTTACTATGTAGAGATCTAGAGGCAATAATAAATACTGCCTATGACCAACAAATTATTTAATTCTAGTAGTGGTTAAGTCTTTGTATAGACAACCATTTGTAAATGGTTGATCATGTTTAAGATGTCCTATTGTGCGAATGGTAGCCACCTAGATATTTCAGCAATGCAATCCACCTATTCACCATTGTCTATGGATTCAAGATCTTTCAATGGATTGAGGAGTGGCTGTACATGATTAGCTGACCAATTGCCTGTTTTATAAAATAATAAATAAATTGTTTCATAAAACTTCTAGCTGCTCATTTTAGGAGCAGCTGAATTTAGCAGTAACTTCCAAATGAAATTCCTAAAAGAGAACCAACTAGATAAAAGTTTTAATCAATAACATCATTTTTTCTAATAACTGTAGGAGCTCATATAACTGATGACTTAAATTTAGGAGCAATCCTCATTTACCTTAAATTAGTTACAAATTTTAGGGCTACTATTAATTGTGCACATATTTGTACTAAAGTGGACAAATAGGCATATCAAGTGAATTCTAGTATTTGTAACTTAGAGTAATATCATCCTAAACCTACAGTGTATAGTATAGTATATATATTACTTACTTACTTACTTACTTAGTCGGGATTAACAATAAAATGTCCCTGTCTATCACAGCCTTCATGAAATCACAAGAAACCTGTTGCAAAATGTTATTTGTGCAATCAGAAATACTTCAGAGGAAGTTCTGCTTTAATGTTACCACTCCTGCAGATTTTTTCACTATGGTAGCTTTTGAAGAATTAGGTGGAAATGGTGCAAATTTTATAGGCTGGGCGAAATTTTGAGCCTTCAGTAGATTTCCACTAAAATGTGTCAATTATCAATCAATATAATACCATATTGAAATTCCCTTGTCAAAGACATTGTTAACCCTTTAATCCCTGGTGGATGGATGTAGAGATTTCGACTATTATCATTATGAGTGTAGGTATGTAATAAAGTTCCAAGAACTTATTTTGCAACAAGAAAAAATCGCAAACAAGAGGAGTAAGTGAGACGGAAACGGGAGAGTGAGAGATGGCAGAGAGAAAGAAAACTAGGGAAAAGGAAAAGACTGTTGATCATTTGTAGACAACGTATCAAGATGCAATGGACAGCGTCGGAAAAGAGAGATCACGCATTCAAACTTTTAGAGTAATGACTATTTTTCTTGACTTTCTTATGTATTGATTGTGTTTGGTGTATTTTCTATGTTTTTTTATTCATTTAACTTGATAGTTTCCATGTTCAATTTTATTTATCATGTACATATGTTTTTAAATAAAAAATAATCAATTGTATGAATCAGAAGAATTTGTGATGCTTGGCGGAATTTTCATTTTTTGTTGGAGTGGCACCATTGTGTTTCTTGCCCACAAAGTGAAGGTACAGAACTGGATCATGAACAAAATGCTCAAACTGAAAATTGTCTGTATTAAAACAGCTATGTAAAAAATCAATAGCTAGAAATTATTTATCCTTTTTATATTTTAGCTTTTTGTTATATTGATTTCATCTTGCTGTAAAGCAGGCATTGTGCATGGAGTTAAGTAATGGTGGAACCTCGTTTATGTTGAAATGTTTCCAGTAATCAGGAGGATTCTAGCCCTTTTCTAGTCTCTGTGTTGTCATGGTGATAACTTTCTTGATAATGCCTTCTGAAAAAGGTGAAACTGTAGTTGAAACTCAATGTGGTTTGATGTCATCTTGTGTGCGTTTTTGTGTGTATGTGTGTATGTATTTGTGCTGAATTGTAATTTATGTATAAATTTCACTATGAAAATTTTGTGCATTCATATTGGTTAGATAACCTCCTACATTATTTAACTTTTGTCAACAAGTACTATAATAGGATAATATAAAAATTAATATTTTTGTGAAGTAGAAGGGTTCAGTAATAAAACATATGTAATTTTGTTAATTACCTGTTCAGGCATTCAATTTATTTAAGTGCTATTTTAGGCTTTGGTGTCTATCACTATGGCAACAGATTTTTTCGATACGAAGGCGAATGGAAGGATGGGAAAAAGCATGGTAATTTGAAATTCTTCTCAACTACTGTTAGTACAATACAGGTTTTCTCATTTACAGGAGTCACTTACCCTAGGCCTAATCAGGCGCGAATTGCTAATGCACGCCCAAAACCTATATAAGCGTGGAATTATCTCCTATGCAAGTAGTAGGAGAAGGGTTTTATCTGCCACCGACACTATTAATAGTGGATATGCCTCGCAATTGGGACATAGTTGACTTTTTTGTGTTTGGATTTGTGGGTTTGATACAATTTTGTTTGTGTCTGTGGATGGTTTCTTTTTCGTTATTGTGGTGATAAAGGACTTAAGTATGGAAGAATATTTGGCGGGAAAATAAAAAAAATTTACGTGGGTATGGGTCGGACGTCATTGTGACCTTGACCGACTTATGACGTACTACGCTCTGATTGGCTGACATCATTCGCAATTGATGACGTACTGTGTTTTGATTGGCTGACCTACTTATGACTCGTCCTTAGAAACCAGGTCAAGGTCGAATTACTTGTTAGTTTTGGAGTGATTTTGTGGTTCTGGCACAGTTTTGATTTATTTGTATTGGTGTTTGCTGTGCTGTGTTGTGCAGGATATGGCAAACTGTTGATGGGAGATGGAAGTTTCTACGAAGGCCAGTTTGTCGAAGGGGAAATCGTGGGTCATGGCATTCGCTATTGGGCCTCCACAGGTAACGCTTACACTGGTCAATTCTCCGCAGGGGAACTCCACGGCCAGGGGGTGATGCGGTACAGCAACGGCTCCACCTACGAGGGCGAATGGATTCGAAACGTTCGCGAAGGTTCCTATAGCAACAGTTGTACCTATAACAAAGAATCAATCAGCTGGACTCCCCCGTTTAGTTTAGTCGCTTTTATCGCCCTCTCCTCTGTCTGATCCTCTCTATCGAATTCCTCTGAATAATACTTCTTCTTCGTCCATCATATATTACAAATCTTTTCGTATGCACTCCAATTCATTTTCTTTATCAATCCGCTCCAACCTTTCCGGTTATTGATCCAATTACCACTCTGACCTTGCCCCATTTCTTCTTGTCCCTCCCTGGTGAATCTCCCCAAGATCTCTTCCTCTTTATTCTTCACTGTCTTCGAAATAGGACAATCTGTATTCGAATTACAACATTCTGTTTTCAAATATGAAAATGATTATCTTAGTCAGTACACAAAACGTTGTACAGTAATTCGAAAATAGATTGTCCTGGTTAGAAGACAAAAGGTTGTAATTCGAAAATAAATTATCCTGGTTAGAAGACAGACTATTGTAATCCGTAAATCGATTGTCCCAGTTAGAAGCCGGAATGTCGTAGTTTGAAAATTAAGCACTAGAAAAAGCGCGGAATACTGCTGGAAAATTTCACCAACACCACTATGAGTGGATGCAATTATACCCAAATAGGCAAATATTTTGGCTGCTATTTGGACACAAGCACCGCCGTAATCAGAAATAATTTGGAGGTCATATATATTTAAAGTCTGGCATTTTGTTTGCCTCTACCACATAGAGTGTTTGTTAAAGTAGAACGTTTGCCATTTCAAAGTAACATGTTTGTTTTTATATCACTTCGATTGGTCGCAGGTCGGGGAATTTTGACCAATGAAAATGGCGAAACATACATCGGGGAGTTTTATGAACACAAAAAGCACGGTGAAGGCAAACAGACCTACAGGTGGGTGGAATCTTCCGTAGTTAAATCACTGTCCTAGATTCACACACGATCTTCTTTCTCTGTCTTTCCAGTAATGGTGACGTGTACGCAGGCTATTGGATAGCGGACAAGAGACAAGGTCACGGCGTTCTCACGATGGCCGATTCCTCAGTTTATGAAGTATGCAAATATTAGGCCTATATTCTATAGCAGTCTAGCTAGCACATTATGAAACAGTGTTGCAATATACCCAATGAAGCGACTACTAAATAACCGTTGTACGCAACAACTACAAATTACACAAAATGGACTACTGAAAATTTTATACTAGCAAAACTTCAGACATAGTACTAATGATTTGTATAAAAAATAAAAAATATTAAAAGTCTCTGACAATTACAATCTTAGACTGTTATTGCAAATTCATAGATTATGGTATGCAGAGGCTGATCCAGGATTTTATAGAAGGGGGCGCGGAATGATGATGACAGATATTGAAGGTTATCGCACGGCGAGGTAGAAGCCCTCGCTTTCCTAAGGATGTCCGAGGGAATCCCCCCCCAAATTCTTTGAAGATTTTGAAAAGAAAAACATTTTGTTACCAATTTTTTAGTTCATCACACAACAAAATCTTCAGCCTTTTTATTATTTATTTAAAATTTGCTGAAAAAGTCTTCAATAGAAATTACAGTATTACAGTTACAAAAATTACAGAAGTACAAAAAATACCGAAATCACTTACTGTTACACGTCGAGAGGCCGATACAGCAACATTCATCGCGAGTGCTTAAGTTAGCTAAGCGGTGACGACGTGATCAAAGTGCAGCAAAATGTCACGATGGATGAATAGTCGTAGCAAAACATTCAGATGCTCTGATGTCACTGAACTTCGGCGGTCGGATTTGACGATGCCAATGGCAGAGTTTGCTCTTTCTACAGATGCAATCGTGACGGGAGTGACGAGGATGAGCTTTAACACTTGTGTGATGTTTGGGAACAGACGCACTTGGTCCGAAACATTCTTCAGGGTCTCATCGACGGTGTGCGGAAGGGTGTCTTCTGGCTGTTCGTTGGCGTGCGAGTTCCACTTTGTCTTATACGCACGTGTCAGGCAGGTCAACCTGGTATGCATCAAGCAAGTCTTGACTTAGCTGGTCCATTTCCATGGTCTGGCCTTCTTCGGAAGAAGACACAAACCTCTAACTGCCGCCTTTGCCATCGCAGAAAACCTGCAATTCAGCTCAGTCAGAAGATGGTCCAGAAAAGGCTCGAAAACGGATTGCCGCCAGTAGTCTTCGGCAGTCTCGGTAGGGATATTGGACCGTATGGTCTGTCGTCCACACGTTCGCGGTATGCCCAGATCGTGCCCGGTTACAGTGGCCATGCTCTCCATTGCCTCGTGCACTGCTGGCTCGAACTTCTTCACTGCCGCGTTTCGGATGGCTCGGAGGGTTTGCTTCATCATATCTACTTCCTCGTACGCCACCAGGACGGCGGCGGCGAGAAGGTCTGGAGTGCCCGAGGTGTCAGGAGAAGGAAGATAAGGACCACTGGCTGATGTGACCCAGCAGGGAGAGGATGAGAAGGGAGTGTGGGATCCAGGATATCGGGGGACTCAGGGACGAAAATTCCATTATGCGATTTGTCGGTAAGGCCCACCCCAAGTGGTTGGAGTAGGCTGGAGACACCACGCATCTTGCCGCAGCAGCAACAACAACAACAACCAGGACATTCAACGACGATCCTTGGAGCAGGACATTAAGGGACTTGAGGTAGCCAGAGAAGTAGACTGCTGTCTGGAATGCATCTATAAAGCTGTCGGCTGTTGTGGCGTGCCGTAGGCCAGATGCGTCTGTGATGCTCTTATTGTCCCAGGAGCCGTCGTCATTTGCAATGATTTTGTTAAATCCTGGTCATAAGATTATATTGAAGCATATAACAGTAACAGGTAACAGTCAAGCTCACAGCTCCCTTGG
>JAUYWV010141402.1:0-10551 GCA_032274565.1 Nematoplana nigrocapitula | reverse complement strand
AGTCTCTCTCTTGTGATACTAGAAATGTGGTTTATCTCATCTCTTGCACCATTTGTAACCACGGTATCTATGTTGGCGAGTCTGGTAACGGCATTATAGATCGCATGTTTCGTCACGTCAGTGATATTCGCAGACATTCTAATTCCGTTGTGGCGAATCATTTTAACCTTCACGATTATTCCTTGGATGCTTTTAAATTTCAGGGCCTGTATCAGCTTTCTCCATCCTCTCACCCTCTTAAACGAAGAAACATAGAAAAATCTTTTTGTTCTTTAGACTGAGAACAATGCATTCATATGGTCTTAACATTATGGAAAATAGCATCGCAGTTCCTTTTATTTCTCCGTTCAATTCTCTTAGTGGTATTTTTAATAGGGAGATTTCCCGGTGTGTGTGTCGAACGCCTTACCTGATACCCACGTCCTCAACGGCTTCCGCACCAACAGAAACTTGAAGACAATCCTCTGCACGCGTTAATGCCTTCTGTTTACCTTGCACTGTATTTTTTTCGTTTAATGTTTCTTTTCTTATATACCTTTTTATATTTCGTCTTGTATTTTATTTTATATTTATATTTATTGTATATTTGTATAAGCACGATTCTTTTATGTTCATCCCAGTCGCATTGTACTGTTGTGTCTGTTTTATCTATTCAGATCTTTCGACATTTTTACTGCGATGAATGCTTTTATTGATTGTATTACAGCACTGAAGCATACAGTGTTCTTCTATTCACAATATTTTAACTGATCAGAGTTTGTCCAAATCGGTCACTGATTTTTTTAAACCATTGATTTTATCGGATGTATTTATTCAACTGTCTTAGTCGATCTGACTATTCCTGTGCCTGACGAAGTGCGTTTAGCACGAAATATTGCACTAATAAACGAACTCTATTTTATAGTTTTTATTTTGATTTGTCTTGGTGGTGCGCGTGGCTTGGGACATTTCTCCTTCTTCTTCCCTTTCACTCTTTACTCTCTCTCTTCTTCCCTCTTTATTCTCTCTCTCTTCTCCCCTCTTTCACTCACTACTCTCTCTTCTGCCCTCTTTTACTCTACTCTCTCTCTTCTTCCCTCTTTACTCTCTCTCTCTCTCTTCTTCCCTCTTTCTCTCTTCTGCCCTCTCTCCTGCCTCATTCACTCTCTACTCTCTCTACTCTCTCTCTTCTTCACTCTTTTACTCTCTTCCCTCTTTCACTCTACTCTCTCTTCTTCCCTCTTTAAGTCTTTACTCTCGATCCCTCTCTCTTCTTCCCTCTTTCACTCTCTACTCCCTCTCTCATCTTCTCTCTTTCACTCTCTACTCTCTCTCTTCTTCCATCTTTCACACACTACTCTATCTCTTCTTCCCTCTCTCCTGCCTCATTCACTATCTCTCTTCTTCACTCTTTCACTCTCTTCTTCCCTCTTTCACTCTACTCTCTCTTTTCTTCCCTCTTTACTCTGTCCCTCTCTCTACTCTCTCTCTTCTTCCCCTTCTCTTTCACTCTTTACTCCCTTCTCTCTTCTTCCCTCTTTCACTCACTACCCTCTCTCTCTCTTCTTCCCTCTCTACTCTCTTTCTCTCTTATTCCCTCTTTACTATCTCTCTTCTTCCCTCTTTACTCTCTCTCTCTTCATCCCACTTTCCCTCGATATTCTCTCCTTCCCTTTTATTTACTCGCTTGTCCCCCTCTCCTCTTTCCTATCCCGTCTCCCCTCTCTTCTTGCCTATCCCCTCTCTATTTTATCCTTCCATCTTCTCTCTCTCTGTTCTTCCCTCTCTCCCCTTTCTAACCTCTCTACCTCTAACCTCTCTACTTTCTCATCTTCACTCTCTCTCCCCTCTTTGCTTTCCTCTCCCTTCTCTATCCTCTCATTCCCTCCCATGCCCTCGCTACTCTCTCTTCTCTACCCTCTCATTCCCTCCTCTGTCTCTCTCTCTCTTTCTCTCCTTCCGTCCCTCCCACTCTCCTTCTTAAATATGCGACTAACTACAATACCACTCCACTATATAATGCCACGGTGAGCTAATAAACAACAAATGACTAAAGATAGCAGTCATACTTACAAATTCCACAGCCTTGTGAGTGTAGATTCCGGATCTGTAGGTCATGAAATCCGAGTAGACTTGGAAGGACACCGCCAACGGTCCTCCATGGATCAGCTCCAATTTCATCAACTCTTCGTTGCACGAGCCGTAGTAACCGCCCACGTAGCGATATTTGGTGGCGTAATAACGCGGACAGTTGCGTTTGGTTTTGCACCTCCCTTCGCGCCCCGTGTAGGGATTGCAGCTCTCATCGGCCATGCCGTAATCTTCCGCATACTTGCCCGCGATCAGGTAAGGAAAACCGCCCAGGCAACCTAAAACAATATGATGGATGGATGATAGGGCCGTCAGGAGGGGGAACGAATAACTAACTCAATTGCCATCTTCTTTTCGACAAACAACGCGCTTAGTTTTTTATTCATCAGTTAGATCCCCAATTATCTCTTTTCCTCTCCCTCTCCTTCGGAAAACATCCAAATGTTTCCAAACCTTTTAATGACATCTTTCTCAATCCAATTTACTACCATCCCTTTTCAATTTTCATTCACACTTCTCATCAGTTTGGACACTTAGCTTTGTATGAACATAAGGACCGGTCGTCAATGATGCGTCCTCGCCACCCTCTGCCCATCCCGCCAAAAGATGATTGCATTAAATATGTTCATACCAAAATTCAATTGCTACATCCCACACTACTGTGAGTAGCATATTATTTGAAATAAAAAAAAAATATATGATACTTATTAAAAAAACGGAAGTAGCATGTCTGGAACATAATAGGAGGCAGGTGCCTTATTCATAAGGCCGCGTCATTCTGAAACAATTATAAAACCAATATCAAATTTATGTGAAAATCTACTTTGAACATATAAGCGTGCAGAAAGAAAGACACCAATTGTCAAAATCCCGTCAGCATTGAATCACTCCTGCGTTATCTCATAAATAATCGCTCACCTCAATAATCTCAAAATGTGTTTTAACTTGTCTAGTCTCCGTTTGTCTCTGTTCGCATAGTGCAGAATCATTGATAAGGTACTGCGTTTTGATTCTATATAATAAGCCTATTATAATCGTAATGCTTACCAAATAATGAAAATAACTAAAATATGTATTAGAAAACACCGACTGTTAAACAGGCATTCTACAATTTTCCAAGATAACTTAGATTTGGTCCATTAATTAACACTCTTACCAAATGCTATACAAAAAATACAGACGATTACCAACTGTTAACACGGTGCATGTCTGAAACGTCCCGTATCAGAGGAAGAACATTTATTAATTTAATTTAAAAATTAACTGTCCGAAGAATTAATACATGTAACTAGTCTGAAAGATGAGGCATGCAATTTCTTAAGAGTTCCTTAGTTGTTATTAAACAAGACTAGAGTTTTTATCACGATCGATGCTGTATACCTACAGGTACCCTCGTCACCAACTGAAGTCAATTGGCAAAAACACCACAAAACACACAGAATAACTCAAGAATACGTATAAGAGGTAAAATACTACAACGTTTTTATTAGACTTTTATATTCTGACAATCAATGTAAATATGCGCAGAAAGAAAAATGCATATAATAATAACGTTATGAAAATAATAGTTTGACAAACATCTATGGACTCAATAGGAGTTGATAAGAATAGAGGATGAGGGCAGTTGGAAGAGTATCATAATGAAAATATATATAGTACTACATGTCATCCGCACAGCACTCAATTGTGTATAGGACGGTTTGGTTGCGCTCCTAGAGAACCGGTTCTGTAGAAACGGCCATACTTTCGATGCCACATTCATCCACGCCACGCAGAATTCGGAAGAAACCGCTCTCTCCCCACTGGGCTCCCCAGCTGTTTTTCACAGTCCAGTACTTGGTGCCGCTGGCTCCGTCCGCACCGTATCCCACAACAAGTACGACGTGATTATTGATTTCGAAGGGGTTAAAGCGTTCCGTCTGAGGCCAAAACAAGCGAATTGTCAGCACACTCTAACTTCCATAAAACCACCACACTGATTGGTGACGTGTACAGTAAAGAAAACAACTAGTTCGGCTAGACATCCAGTCAAGCAAAGAGGCAGTTAATTAACCAAAGATGTATCCAATGAGCCATTTAATAAAACGAAGAAGTCAAGCAGTCAACTAAAATAGCTACACTGGTCAACAAAGGGTAAGAGGAAGAGGCCAAGAGAGTGAGAGGCAGATAACAAAGTGAGGGAGGATAAATAGAGTGAGACAGGGAAGAGACGGATAAAGAGAATAAAAGATAATAAGAGTGAGGAGCAAATAAAGAGAATGAGGTGAAGACAACGACCGTGCGAAAAACAAAAACAGAATGAGGCAGAAAAGAGGTGGATAAACAGAGTGAGTGGAAGATAATGAGAGTGACGGGGAAAAGAGAGTGAGGCAGGGAAGAGGCGGATAAAGAGAGTAGGGGGGGGGAGAGGTGGATAAAGAGAATGAGGCAGGGAAGAGGTGGATAAAGAGAATGAGGCAGATAAGAGGTGGATAAAGAGAATGAGGAAGTGGAAGAGGCGGATAAAGAGAGTGAAGCAGGGAAGAGGTGGATAAAGAGAGTGGGGGGGGGGGAGAGGCGTGTGAGATGGTTAGGAGTTCAAGGGTGAGACTGCTGACATGCAGAACTGGAGAAAGAAGTTTATGGCATCAGGTTTAAAGAGAGCAGAGAATACAGACACCACTGCCGGCTTGATACAGATAGAGAATGGTTGGGGTCGAAGGTTTTGATCTGATGAAAACAGAAGAGGCGAACCGCGCGAAAGATGGGATTCAAGATTGAAAAGTTAATCTTGTAGTTAGCGAGTCAGACATACAACAGGATACTACTGCTCCAAGATAAGTGACTATCTGAGAAACATCAAAGCACCATGGGGGTGATAATGAACTACGAATGCATATTTAATCAACAATTCTGTCATAATTACAAATTCCACAGCCTTGTGAGTGTAGATTCCGGAACTGTACGTCTTCAAATCTGGATAGACTTCGAAGGACACCGCAAACGGCCCGCCATGGATCAATTCCAATTTCATCAACTCTTCGTTGCACGCGCCGTAGTAACCACCCACATAGCGATATTTGGTAGCGTAATAACGCGGACAGTTGGGTTTGGTTTTGCACCTCCCTTCGCGTCCCGTGTAGGGATTGCAGCTCTCATCGGCCATGCCGTAATCTTCCGCATACTTGCCCGCGATCAGGTAAGCCATACCGCCCTGACAACCTCAAAAATATATTAACAGTTGGATTTAATTGAGAAATTCAAGGACTTTAGAACAAGGCAACTTTAACAAACGACACTGTGCATTTGTCTACAGAGCATTCACACTCTCAAACAGAGCGATCTTTTCCATTTCCGCTCGTGGGTTTGACCAAATCTAACCACAATATTTTCAGATTATTTATTGTTTCCTCTATTATATGCATATACTACTAACTAGTAGTATAGATGTTTCCTTTTATAATACCATTATTATTATTATTATTTGCCACCAGGGCCAGGGCTGAAATTAATATATAAATTGTACAGTACAAACAATGAAAAATGAACAATAACAGAGTAAACTAACCCAAAATTTAACAGAAAACAAAAACTTAAAGTTTGTACTGTAAGGAAATAAAATTCTAAATCAAACAAAGCCCTTCATGTGGCTAGGGGTGCAAGAGGAGAAAAATTCTATCTAGCTGGCCCCTCTAACAACATAATGCACTAATAATTTTTAATTATTTAGAGATAAGTTTTTATTTTATTTTTAAATTGGGACTTTTTAATTAAGCTTTTGATTTCTTGTAACAGCTTATTCCAATTTTTTGTGTCTGAATAAGAATGTTATTTTCTCCTATTTCTAGGATAAATCTTGCAATAGAAAAGTTAGTTCTATTACTCAACTGTACTTCTGAATTATTATAAGAGTTGTACTTTTTGTACATTTTTCTTCTGGATCTTGGCATATTATTCATTTCTTTTAGATATGTAAAATTGCTTACTAAAGATTGAAGTTTATTTAATTCATTTATTTTTAGGATTTTTATTTTTAAACGGATCCTCAGCACTTTCATTTTTCTTTTAGAGAATAAATCTTTTAACAGTTTTTATGTGTATTTTGTATAGCTTTCATGTTTTAATCTGTAGTTTTTGTGTAAATTTCAATTGCATATTGAAAGTGAAGTTTTATTATGCTGTGCTATATTAATACTTCACATTTTTTCATTAATTTTGTTTCTAATCCTGTATAGTGCTGGTACCAGTTGACACATTTTAGTTTTCATTTTGATAATATGTTCAGTCCATTTTAGATCCCTGCTTATTGTACATCCTAGTAATTTATATTCGTCCACCTTTTCTAAATCATTATTATATAGTTCATGTGCTTCTTTTTTACAAATATCTTTTATTTTTTGTATTAATGAATACAATTAAAGCTTTTTATTTTGACAAAGTCTCATTTACTTCTGTAATTCTGATTCTAGTTTGAAGATAAATTGTAAACCAATTTAAAGTATTTTCTCTAATTCCACAATTTTTCATTTTTTATAGCAAATTTTCACGGTTAACAGTATCAAAGGCTTTCCTAAGATCAATAAAATTGTAATTCCACTTCCTTTTGATCTAAGTGCTCATAAATATTATCACTTAAGTTTTTGATAGCATCTATCGTTGTGTGTCTTTGTCGAAATCCATATTGTTCCTTAAGTATAATATCATTTTTCACAAAAAATTCATTAACCTTCTCTTCACCAAATCTTCAACAATTTTTTTACAGAGATGGTAATAAAGATATTGGTTTATTATTTTTGGCATGTATTTTGGGCCTGTTTTATGAATGGGTTTAATCTTTGATTTCTTTAGACAGTTAGGAAAATACCTTTATCAAAGGATTCATTTACCAGGTTGGTTAAATGATCACTTATTTCTTCTTTAATTACTTTGTATGGTAGGTTTGGTAAGTTATCTATTCCACATGTTTTTATTAGGCAGTAAATTTAAATTTTTTTTAACTTCGTCAGTTGTTACTGGTCAATGTATATTGAATTACTTATGCTGAGTAGTGTATTTTTGTTTTTATCTTATCTGCTTGTTTTTCTCCTACCTGGGCAAAGTATGCATTCATATCTTCTGCATTATCCTTTGGCTCACTTATCCACTTTCCATCTATTTTTAGTTTATTTATTACATTATCTTTTCCTTTATTTGATTTTAGTAAAGAATTTAGGATTTTCCATGTTTCTTTAATCTTTATTTTATGACGATTTATTTAATTTTTAAATAATAAGTTTTCTGCTGCTTTTAGGAACGAACCTGCAATAAATTATTTTGATAATCTTTATATTCTTTTCCTGACTTAGTGGTATTCAACTTCTTACAACTTTTATATAAGTTTATTTTTTACTTTACTACATTTAATAAGTTATCCATCGTTTATTTTTACATGATTTTATTGACTACCTTACTAGGGGGAAGTATTCATGGAAACATTTTGAAATAGAGGTAACAAAGTTACCAAAGTTTCCATTAATCTCATTTTCAACTACAGGCCAATTTTGTTTAGCATGTTTAATAACATTTATATATCTATTTTTGATTTTTCACTAAATATTCTAATTAAAGGTCTTTGTTTGACTTCAGGTCTTTCTGAATTCAAAATTATAAAGATCCCATAATGGTCTGTTACATCATTGATTAAAATACCTTCTGTTTTATTAAGTTTCCTTGGATCATTTTTTAATGTATATATGATCAATTAGTGTTGCCCTTTTTTTACTTATTCTTGGCAAAGACTTTAAATAGATTATCTAGACGTCGCACTGCGGGGAATTCCCCGTTGTTTCGTTTACTCTGGGTGGAAGAAAAAATGGTTTACTATTGATTTCAATACAAATTCACGTAATTTCAAAGAGGCCAAACTACATGAAATATAACACACATATGAATAAAAATTATATTAAAATGTGCACCTGGATGAGAGCTACAATAATACATAACTTATAGCAGTATACCTTAAATAATAAAAAAGTTTTTCCGATAACGACTTTATCTAGTTTATCTGCGCCCTCTCACCCTCTAAGCCAGAGACACCTGCAGTGGATAATGCGTAAGCAGTATCGATCGGAATGAAAACTGGATTAAACTAGTTTTGTCTCGCGCCGTCTCTGTGTCACAGCCAATCAAAGACTTATAAATGACAGATTTTCAGACAGGCAAATGTAGGTGATATGTGTACATGATATGAAAAGTAAAACTGTAGAAATTTGCGCCTGAATTCGAGCTATAATAATATGTAACTTACATCAGAATAAGTTAAAAAATAAATAAGTTCTCTGCTGGTAAAAATACCAAGTTTTGCATATTTTTAAGCCGTGGTGTGCGTCAGAAGAAGTGGATGTGACATTTTCTTACCACCCAGACATTCTGATTGGTTTTATTTTACTGGAATTTCTTCATAACGATTTCCTTACGTGTAACAGATTAGCAGTGTTCTGTCTACCTATATTGAAGTCTGTGGGTAAAATTGAACTCTCATTTTTACACAGGCGTATGCGTCTGGGTGCTATTTTTAGAAACAAATTTACACAGGTGTAACTACACTTGTGTACACAGGTACACCTCTGTGTAATTTAGGTTACACAGGACTGTGTTTACAGAGCATTGTGAACCGGACTTAAGGAGAATGGCAATTAGTTGAACAATCTCACACCACTTGGCACTCCCCTGCATGACTTCACTCGTCAACTTTTGTAGTGATGAAGGAACAATGTCGCAAAATATGTCAATTTTAACCTCTTATCACCCATATTTATTTGAGCAGAAAGGTGATGAAACTATGATAAGCATGAATGACTATAAACAAGAGATGGATAGGAAACCGAATGCATAAGATAGCACATGTGCATACATTTTAACGGAAGATCCGCGAACGAGATTATGCGCTCTGCAGGAAGCCGCTCTATAATTATTCGAATATGTAGAGTGTTGAGCTGCCATGAGTAATTAAAACAAATTTCCGATAATTTTGTTTTAATACATTTCCAAATGAAAAGCTTTTCTTTCAAATACAAATATCTGAAATTGTAAATCGTTTTCACTCTCGTTGTAGGAATGGCTAGTTATTTTCAGCGGTCAGCTCATATACTACAGTCAATATTTTGCAACGTATAAAAATATTGGCCCCCATTCTGCGCCGAAATGAATGACAAATTTAAGTTTTTATATATATCCCAGAACTCTGAGCTTCCTATATAAAAACAGTATGCTATCGCACAGAGCAAGTTCAGCATAGGAGAATATCTGAAAATGAAATCTGGTTACAACTAGAAAACAGGGGAAAAGACTTGAATTAATCTATCTACCTGTTTGAAATGTTTTAGGAAAGAAGATGATGCTAATCGGAAGAATGACTATTTTGTTCAACGTACATTTTTTGCAGCACATTTACCTATTTTTTCGGATTTCTAATACAATATCTGGAGATAATTGTATTCTGGCGGAGTAAAAGGTGGAAGTTTAGGAAATTTCTTTCGAAGCAGGATATAAATAAATGTATGCTAAACAATAGATACTGATGTTAGATGTTTTACACTGGGAAAGGATTTCGCATTTTCTTCATATAGAAGGAATCCCATAGGAGAGATCTACTGAGATCAGAGATAAGACATTTTAATTGTAGAACAGAGAAAACACACAAAAAACGGAAATTTGATGTTGAAAATAATATAATTTGAACGTGTTCCACAAACACATGTTATATTCGGGAATAGGATGTAAAAATAAAATGGAAGTTGTTTAAACAAACAAGATATTCAGAAATTTTTAATGCATACTGAGATCTGGCATTAAAATTGTATAAATTTATTTTTCATTTTTTGAGCTCTAAACCAAGAGAGACCGACTTGATAATATATAGGAAAGCAAATTATGATTGATACATTAACACATTAACATTAACACAGGAAGCCAGGTTAGAATAAATAGGTGAATTGCTCCTGCAATGTGCTCGTATATCCTACGCTTAAAAAGTTGGGGCTTCGTTGTTCCTATGTAAGAAAAGCTAGTATCAACCTGAGAAGATATTTATTTAAATACCTCAATTTGATTGCATCCTTATTGGGAGAAGAATGAAATTTACTGTAACTTTAACAATGAAAACAAACATAAATATTAAAATTATGGAACTTAAAAATTATCAATTCAAACTTTTGGCTGAAATTTAAAGAGGTTTGTAGTAGTAGCAGTGGGATGCCTCTTCGTGACCGGGAACAGCTGTGTTAGAAGCTGAATAGTTTTCTTAGTGAATACAAGCAGTTCATAGTATGTACAATTGATGCCACATCGACGTGTTTCAAACAACAATCAACTGACCAACGACGTTACTGATTGACCAGATATTTCAAACAAACATCCAACTAACTATTATAATTAATAATTCAAACCAAGAAGCGTACAACCAAACAGTAAAACATAATTTAAACATAATGGATACTGAGGTTACCACATTCTTCACCATTT
>JAUYWV010141391.1:0-10552 GCA_032274565.1 Nematoplana nigrocapitula | reverse complement strand
GTCAACTTTTCCCCAGATTTTGTCAACTTTTTGCCCATTTTGTCAACTTTTTACCAAGAAGTTATCAACTTTTGGTCCATTTTGTCAACTTTTTGTCAACTTTTGTCAACTTTTCACCAAAAAGTTGACTGCGCCGGAGTCGCAAGCTGCGCCAGAGTGCAACCGCCCTCAAACAAGTGCGCCAGAGAGGACCCTTCTCCTACTACTACGAATTAAACATTTCGATGCACTGAGTTTTCAAAGAGATTTGTGGAAAGATTTTTGTTTCCACAGTACACTTGTGAATACTCAGTCATTAGTTTGAGCGTTGGTTTCAGACTTCAGATCTTCGGTATATATTCGTTATAGAATATAGAAAGCTACTGACATACGACCTGTACAGAATAAAGGTCACTGATCGACTATACTGTATACTAACCAATGAATATAATCAAACGAATAAGGATGCGCTCGTAAAGATCAAATATGAAAAGGAAAAGCAATTAAAGTCACTAAATAATCTCACTTCGGTTTGTTTACTAATCCAGGAACCTACCAAACGTGAAAATTAATCGGACACGAGGACAATGCCAATTTCCTACAGAACCTAATAACCTAGCTGTCGAGGATAAGGGCTTAATCTGCTTTAAAATGTATCTGTAACAGATATATGATATGGTGTTAATTTGTTCAGTAATACATACTAGTAGAATGGATTTTATTTATTTATTTTGTACTGGTAACTAGATGCCAATGCTTACTATTTTATATATTATCTATTCTTAAATATTTACTTTCTTTTGATATGAACCACCGAAACACTTTCACCGCACTGGTAATAGCGCACAAGGAACTATACGCACGTCCAGCACCATGTTCCGGAAGCATTATATTCATCATACAGATTATCCGAGTCTCTACAGCCGTCAACCCTAAAAACACTGGCTTTGGACACCAAACACGGAAGAGAAGTTTTGTTTATAAATGCAATCTAACATCTTGTACACACAGAAACGCCTGTCGTACATGATGATGTCTGCAGGTCGTGATAAACCAATAACTTCGCGTAAGTTTATATACTGTACATATGAGAGGTGTATTGACGCAGGAAAGTATTGCTAAATTTAGACATCTTCAATTTAGCCATCGTCGAGTGCCAGCCACGCAGTCGCAGTACAATGTATATGTCACTGTGTTAGTCTGCATGTTCGGTTATATAGCTCGAGATAGTGAGCAAGTGAACTGCGGACACATCAATTATTACACAGTGATAATCACTGACTGTTACCTTTCGGGATGAGTATTGTGACCGATAGAATTCAGAAATTCAACAAATCAGAAACGCCAAACAGCTCAATATCGCCTAAGCCACCCAAACCTCCCAAACCGGGAATCAGATTGTCTCAATCGCAGTCTAATAAACTACCGACTTCAGACAAACCACAATACGACTCCTCCTCCAGCAACTCCGGTAGTACCTTTCGATGTACTGCAGACCTTAATCCGCCTCCTTCTTCAACAGAGGACACATTGGACAGAAATGTTTCCCGTCCAGCCATCATTGTCAGAACCAACCTGTCGCGCGAGAGTAAACCCATCATATGCCCCGAAAATCGAGACCAATTTGTCACAGATTACCCTTCATCCAATACGAACCCAGAACGAACGTGTTCAAGTGACTGTCCATCACAGCGCACTTCAAAACCAGATGGTCGAAGACAGTCAGGTTTAATAACAAGTAAACGTATGTCAACTTTTTCTTCGTTTGGAAAAGATGTAGGGGTTCATTCCATTTTCACTGATTCGGATAGCAAAGATGTGACAGTTCCAGAAGAGATCCAGAGTGAAAGTCAACGAAAAAAAGTCCCAGAAACAAATAAGCGGACATCAACCTTTTCTCCCCGAGGTAAAATTTCTGACTTTTCGAAAACCGAGCAGCCATCACTAATTGGTCAAATTTTAAAGGATACGGAATCCCGGGAAGACGAATACGATGTTCCAGGTAGAAATTCGCTAGATGAAATATATTCCTCCCCGAGGGAAGATCTGGAGTCAGCACACGAATTTTTCAGCAACGAACTTCACTCTTTGAATAAAAAAAATAAGCAAACAACACAGAATGCAGAAACTTCTGATAAGCAAGAGGATGATACGTTCCAACAAATCGACGAATACTCAGTACCAGAGGAGGATCGCCGAACAATTAGGTCCCCTATACATCGTAAAAATTCAAAAAAATTGTCGTCAAACTCGATAGAGTCTCCAGCAATTCCGAAGCACTTACACGCAATAGGCGATCAATCGGAAACGAAGATGGAGAAAACAACAAATAGTCAACACAAAAAACAGAGCGAACAGCTGAAATTGGAAAATAACGAAGTGAATGCCATTTTACAACCTTTCTGTACTACTACACAGCCTGATCGAAGTTGTTTTCCTAAGGAACAACAATCTGATGACAAAGGTATCGAAACGGTCAAACTGAAAGATTTGGAAGAAAGTGTCAATGAGGAGGATGCTATATATGATGACACGGGTTCTTCTATTTTACCACCCCGTATTTTGCCAAAGACGAGAGTCTCATCATCAGTTGTTTCTCCCGCTGTAACAGGATATCAAGAAATAAACGACGACTCAACTGTAGAATCAGTAATCAAAAATGGAAAACGGGGAAGCTGTCCCCACAATGCGGACACTGATTCATTCTCTGTTGCAGAGGAAATAAAGAAAATCAGTAAGACGAAGAAGTTTTTGGGTTTCATCAAATCATTGAAGAAGGCAAGCGCAAAAGAGGTAAGTCATTTGGCTAATAACTTTTACTTATGTAATGAGGTTAAACCTAAATTATTGAATTCTTCAACATCTAAGCCATTGGTTATTCAACGATACCAACAATGTATCACTTGATGGCCAAATAGCCCATATATTAAATGATGTTTCGTAGGTGCTTTTTGGCCGTCCTTGACGCTGTTATTGTTATGATAGGAGTCTGACATGTTACATTGCCATGGAGTAATTAAAACAGCTTTGAGATTGTGATTGAGTGGGTTCGTAAATACTTTCACTTGATCACCATCTCTTGGGGACAATTGTGTAACCTCCAGTGCCTCTTTGTACACGGTGTCCTAGGGAGCACCCTGAGTGGTGGTGCGAATACACGAGACTTTGGAACATCTTGGTTATAGACTTGGGTGTTCTGTGAAAGTTGGGCCATTTGGTTAAATTGCGACCACCCTTCTGAGGCCCATTTTGCTTTTGCATGATATCACACAGCACAATCTGGGTTTAGCATCCCTCTTGAGGCACTTTGTATGTCCAAGTTAGATGTATATGCCGGCCCGGCCTCTCAGAGAAATCCTTGTCGGTGGACTCGTATCTGAGCTCCGGATCCCCTGACGAAACCCGCTCAACAATGCAGGACTGTTCTGCAGAAGAAATTCAAGGAACTGAGAACGCTCCTAATGACACCCTCTGGGAAGCGGAAGGTGGGGTGGATACACCCAAGGGTACCGGAGTCCCCGAGGGAAGCTCTTGAAGCCCTAACTTAACTGTGGGGCTGAATGGCTACCATAGTTGTCCAGGTCCTCAGTGGACACGTGCTTGACAGTATGCAAATCAAGTGTCTCTGACTGATCATTACCGGTCTATACTCGACGGCGCCTATCGAAACCGTGCGCCTTGAGGCTGGCTTCTGCTCGTTTCATACCGTCGATCGGCGTGAAGCGGCCACAGCACTGGAGAGGTCTCTGCGGCTTCCTCATACGAACCCGCACAGGAGACTCTTGGAGAATGAGGTTCACCATCGCTACGTGTCTCGAAGTAGCCTCCGCGAGATGGCCAAGGGTGTATGCGGTGATGTTGACCTTAACAACCAGCAACGCCTTGAATTCTCCCCTATCACTTCTGCCCCGTGAAAGTGGGGGAATAAGACTGGAAACGTCCACCTCTTGCTGAGAGGTGGCAGCCGCAGCTGCCATAACCCTGAGACCGTCCATTTGGAGAACGCGCGCTGGACACCATCCGGTCCTTGGGATAGTTTGACCTCATCATTTACACTGATGAGTCTGCTGAGGGTGATATGCGGCGTGGGGTAATGCTGCGGTCATCACTGGCGGGTAGGGTTAAAACCCGACAATAGTGGCACTCCTACAACAGAAAGGTAATGAGGTGGCAGAACTGGGCTTGGCGGTGAATTGGCTGGCCATCGATGGTCGGGATTTTCTCTTTTTCTTCTTCCCACCGTTGTCGGAGTTGTCTCCATAAGAACGACTGGACGCTATATTTGGCGTCCAGTACCCCGCAGGAACTTTGACAGGCAAGGATATTTCACAGTCTCTTCGAAGCCCAGGCTGTGGCCCCCCGAACACCGGGCACGCAGTTATCTCCAGCGTGGGTAGACACACAGCAGATATTACGCTGTCTCTGGACATTCACCGCACTCCGATCAGGTTTTTCTCTCGTGCACCTCCTTTATCTTCGTCTCCCACGGCACTGCCAGCTCCACTAACACCACAGCCCTCGCTACAGTAAACCATGCCATTACGTCCGGTCGCCACGTCGTGTTAATAATCCATTGCGATACAGTTCCGCCTCTACGTTTCGCATTGTTCACGTCGCCATCGACAGCAATCTGCCAGTCCGCTTTTTCCTCAAATCATATCGCACATAGCTCATCCGCTGCCCTCGCTGACCGCTTGTAAGAGGGCATATCAGCTTCGAGCTCCGTCGCCCCACTCTCGGCCTCGCCATGGTGTTATGCACTACTTCCGACAAGACCTACAGTACTTCGTCGTGTCTGTAAGTGTATTGCCGCATGCTGCTCTTGCAACTAGAGTGCCAGTGCTCCAAATTTGCACTTGCCGCATCCTACTGTTGGCAACAGCCGTGTTCTTGGATGCCCATGCATCCTTTCAGGTTGGCAAGCAATTGCCACAACGACATACTTCATCATGCTAAAAAGTCCTTAGAGTAGTTGCGGAACAACCCCGCATTTCGTTCCAAGCAAGCTTGCGCTCGCATGCCCCGTCCCAAGATGTCCAGGTGCCCTGTAGCGATTGCTGTGCAGCTCTGGTCAACCGTCGACGTTCCTCTTCGACTCGCATCTCCTGCACTGCGGCGGCCAGGTACATCTTGTTTGCTCCTCCACTTGTTCTGGTTAGAATGGTCATTCCTCCCCCCACCGAACATGTTGGACTGCTCCAATCACTTCTCGAAACTTTGTATCTGCAATCGCTTGGTCCCTTACTTGCTCCGCTCGCCATCTCGTCTATTGCTTTAATATCGTCAAAGTCCTCCGCAGTTGTCCTAATGAAGAAAACCATTCCCATGACAAAGATAAGCGGTGATAGAGTGCAACCCTTCAGGATCCAATTCACCAAGTCGCTGACAATCAGCCATAAAGCCGCGGGTCGTGAACCTCATTTGGAACTTGCCCTGATAAGTTGTCAAAATCTTAGCTAGTGCACCTGGCACATGAGCAAACTCGAGCGCATATTTAATAATCTTATGGGGCACGGACCTATACGCATTCGCCAAATCCAGTCAGATCATATCAAGTTTGTCATTTTCTTGTTGCATTGACTCGATCGTGTCTCAGATCATCTGTGCATGTTCCAGCCTGCTAGATACTGTCGCACATTTTCGGTATTCCAGTGTTGATTATTTATAATGTACATAATAATAATTAAAATTATATAAAAATATAACTTGCACACATAAAAGTTCGCTCTAATCGTACTTCCAAAGAGCTTGTTAACCTACTGCAGAATGAATTTATCATAGAACGATGGGTATATACTATATCACCACTTCAGAATTTTAATGACTGTCAGTAACTTTTAAACCATCGCTTTTGCACAGAACATCTGATATGAATGATGGTCAATAAAATATATAAATTAGGGTATGCAAACAGTTGCATGAGAACAGATTTGGTGCTTTTTGTGAATCCATCTAAATTTAGCGAGTTTATTCTATCTCCAAAAATTAAAGATGAAAAGGATGAATGCCGCTGCTCTAAAGAGAAAAATATTAACGGTAAATAAGAACTACGGTACTTTGTATTTTCGAAGGGCACCTTAGTAATGTGGCGGTTTTGTTTTCAATGGCACTTAACTATTTTTTTATAAATGTGTGTAAATTTGGTCATTTTATAAATGCTGAAATAGCTTGATAAAACAGAATTTACTCTTTTACATACAAGTTGAATCGTTTGGCAATCATCCAGGCTTTTTATAACTTTGTCGAAACTTTTTCGCAACATGCAACATATTCCTGAGACGTTTTAAAGCTTTTCAATTTCAGATTGTTCCTTACTAAATATGCGTATGTACTTTTATTTAGACGTACACTGTAATAAAAGTTCTAAAATTATTTTATTGTACTCAGAAATGTGTTTTCCACTATAGGTGGGGCTTACGGTAATGATACTGTATATATATATATGTGATATATATACTGTATACATAAGAGCAGTGCAACGAACAATGTAATTTCATTTTACATAGTGTATATTGATTGTTTTAATTTTTTTTAAATGCTGAAACTGTTTATCTTCGACTCTATAATCAAATGTTGAGATTCCTTTCAATAGAATTAAAGAAATTTTAGTGATTACGTTATTGACTATATTAGGAATCGGTTTTACATTTGGTTATCAATCAAAATAATTATTATAGTAGACCCTATTGGGTTACAATAATTTCGACTGTCTTCCTACGAGGTAAACGACTATTTTTACAGGGTAGTTTTATTTTTATTTTTATTATGCATACACGGTGCATATTAGAGAGATGGAATCATACTATATACTATATACAGTACTGTAAGTATAATTCAGTATATTTGGACTATCTTGTATACACTGTAAGTATAATTCAGTGTCTTTGGACTATATTGTATACACTGTAAGTATAATTCAGTATCTTTGGTGCATACCAAACACAATTGATGATTGTAATCCGTATCCTGATTTATTAATTTTGAATTTGAAAGTTTTAAAGAAAAGTGCTAAACATTAGACATTTATCTTAAAAGATACTTCTGTCCGTTTGTGGAACACGCTAAAAGACTGCTACACTGAAGACTGAAACTATAAAATCATTCATTTGTCAGTGAATTTTTATATTCACACTTGTTGCAATTTCAGTTATGGTAATTGATGGTGTTGGTGCTTCGCCGACGTCCACTTGTCATTCGCGGGAGGTTTCGTAGACGTAATAGGAATGACTCGTTCTTCTCTTAGGTCACTGCAAATCTTTTTCTCAATCCACCGTCGTTGTATATTTCTCACGCAATCACACGCTAGTGAAGCCATTGATGCGCACCTCAACATTGTTTGTACTAAACAATCAGTCTCCCGCCTACTTCTACATGCCCCAATGGTCCCGCCGGAACAGCGCTGAGACAGCCTTGGCTATTCAATGTGACCAAATAATGTACCACTTCATAAGCAAATAAAAAATATTAAATGACGTTTTGCATGTGCTGTTTGATCGTCTTTTGACGTGTTATGATAACAGTCCGACATGCAGCAATGCCCTGTAGTATTAAAAACATCTCTGAGATTCTGATTATGTGGTTTGTTTCGTAAATATACCTGCAGAGTCTAACCCTCACCTCACTTGATGACTCTTTATTGGGGGCAGTCGTGTAACCTCCATTGCATCGACACACACGGTATCCTCGAGGGCACACTGAGAGGTGGTGCGAATACACAACGCTATGAGCTATATTGGTTAGGTTTGGATATATGTGTGGTGTTCTGTGAGAGTGGGACCTTTTGATTGTATTGCAATTACCCTTCTGAGGCACGTAAAGCTAGATAAAGTTTGTCTATCGCTTGGGTGAGGGCTGGTGGTGCGGTGACCACCTTTGTTTTTATGCTAATCACACAACTTATTTGGGTGATATTAAACCATTTGGGGCTCTTTGTAGACACTATAGATCTCCAAGATAGATACAGATACTGGCACAGACCTCTCAGAGGCTTCCAGGTCAGTGGACTCATATCTGGGAGAGTTGTCCCCTGACGAGATCCCACCTGACGACAACAACCAATAACTCTAACCTCTTTCCCCGCTATTTTAACCTAGAAGAGGCCTGTAATTCTTTACTCTTTAAATTGCGTTTTTAATTTTCCAAAATACGTCTCCTTGCGCTGGTTTTCACTCTCCCACTCTTTGCTTTTGTTGTTCTTAAAACTGGAACGGCACCAACAGGGTTACCAGACAGCTTTCTCCAACTTTCGCCTCCCAACCGATAGCCGCAAGACTCCTATATAGTCTTCGTGTCTGAGCTCTTTATCACATGTTCAAAACGTTTTTCTTCTCATTACCACAAGCACCTGTAGCGGACATGCACTATCTCATCTTGACTCATATTTCACTTCTCTGTTTGCCTCTCTATTTTATTATGATTTAACAATATGTGCCATCCGTTGTATCTCTTATCCATCTGAATATCCCTTTATGTTCCAACGCGTACTATTTACACTGAGTTTTTTGTTAGTCATGACCGCTTTTTAAGCAGAAATCGCAATTTAACTCTGTAATGTAATCTGACCTTTTCGGTTCCTCGAATCTCTAATCAACTCGATTATGTATGCTATTCCTTATGTGATTTTCAATTTAGCTTTATTTTAGTCATTATTTTCGTGATCTAACAAGCAAAATTCTGTTTGTTTAGACTTTTAGAGTAGTCACCTCGTCTTCAATCTGGTCTATTCTTTACAACAGGGTTTACCTTAAAATTATGTTATAAGTTGATTTCAGTTGTTTTATAGATTGTTTGACACTTTGGATTAAGATAGTTTTCATACATTTGATAATCTTTTAGTGTTAATCGGTTTACAAACGTCCAAATGACATTTATATCCTTTTTCACCCCCAGCGTCATCATAATGCTCATCTGGAGTGGGTATATACCCCCGGTTCTTCAGTGTTCAGTCTTTTAGCTGCTTTTTCCAGTCATAATATCTTTCTTCATCACCTCAATTGCTTCTTTGTTTTCAACTTCTCCTCTTCCTAACTAACCCTAGTTTAGCTATTCCTTTAACTATTCCTTAACATTGTATAGCTTACCTTCCATGTAACTTTATTCCGGGCAACTTTAAACCTAAACCGAGTTCGTTACCTTCGCTAGTTGTACATAGAATTTTTTCATGAAAATGCTCTTTCTGGCCAAAAGTATAATGTGTTCTAGTGTCGACCCACATTTTCCCTCACTATCTCACACATGCCTACGGCATTTTTAACACTCTTGTACTCCAAGTATACCACCTCGAAATCTACCAGCGTAAATAGCATTCTTAGTCTTACAGTTCTTGTCCTCCTGTCCATGTATTTCTAAGAAGATCTGAAGACCACTATCGGTTTTGTGTTATTTGAGTTTTGCCTCATCAAACACCTATCCGGTGTTTTAAGTGCTTTCCAGAAATCTGACTATCAATGCGCAGAGTGTAACTATATCCTGCAACCGAGTAATCTATATTAATTATTAAGCAAGCTCCGTGATTCCTGTGTTGGTCGGTCGGTCGTTCGGCTGCGTAACGTTAGAATGCGTCGTCTGATTGGTCAGTTTGCTGACGGAGAGAGAGAGAGAGAGAGTGAGAGCCAGCGCAACTTGATTCATTCACTCTCATACAAACACAATCTGACTGGCTTAAATCTGCACAAAAGGGCCGAACTGATCAATTGATTTTCTCTCTGACTCAGGCGTAATTTAACTCGCGTTGAACACAAGCAATAATACGGCGCTGCGCAATAGGCGGGTGGTTCGTCTTCCGCTAGCTGCGCTGGCTATTTTCTACTTCTTGGACGGTTATATAAATATCAGTTAGATTTCTAATTCCAATTCACAGATATTTACAAAAGTCGGTTATTCATAACAACACTTGCACGCGTAGCTGCAGCGGGTCACTGGTCGATGATTATTTACACAAATCATCGTGAACCAATTTTACTTGTTTATGCAATTAACTGCATGATATCGTTTCACTGAACACAATGGGTATGGTACATACAGATTTTATTGTTTTCCCGTACCTTCATTATAGCGTACAAAATGGTTTGTCAGGGAGCATGACACAATTGTAGTAAGTATATTCTCTTTTTAAAAAATGTTTTAAAACTTGCTTACGTCCTCCGTCTCACGTCTGTCCGACCGTGAGGGCGCCACAGATGACTTCGCAACCAGTTCTCTCTGTCGGACAACTCCATCGCTTTATCTGTCTGTCTCTCCTTCTTCTTCAATCTTCTGGACCATCCAGCTAGTGGGTGGCTGGACGCTGTCTGCGACCAATCTTCTCTTTCTCGCGCCTTGCGCCGTCCCTTACAGTATTGTCTTGGAAAATCCTTTCGAACATGAGGTGTGTCCGTATCACTTCAGTTTGCGTCGTTTCACTATGGTTAGGAGATCTTCATAGGGCCTGATTTTTTACTACACATTGGTGATGAAATCTTGATAACAGATGCTAAGGCGTTTATGGAAGCATCTCTGGCCTCTCCAGATTTGCTGTCAGGTTCTGGCCACGTGAGTAGTAAGATATACCCACGCTCTGCGCCAGTGACTCACC
>JAUYWV010141380.1:0-10552 GCA_032274565.1 Nematoplana nigrocapitula | reverse complement strand
CATTTATATGCATGTACAATTGTACACATCTATTAATTACACATGTTTTTTGTTAATAACTCGTTTTATTCTAAAAAAAAATGGGTGGTCGGATATCATTGGCCATAACTGTAGTTGTTTTGGGAATGACACCCACACTTTCTTCTCATATGCGTGAGTTGCTCCCACATTTCCCTCGACTTTGTCGTCCAATTGTGGATTTACTTAAATTGCTTGATACCCAACTGTGCGGAATTTGGCGAGCTATCTATTGCTATATTCTAATCAAACTTCCGTCAATTAACCAGGCCACTACTGCGGATTTATTGGATTTTTGCTACGCACTTATTCTATCTATCTACCATCTCAACCAACAGTCAGAGCGTTCCATCTCTTTGTTCCAGCTTTCTCCGCAGACAAGCAGTCTCACCACTCATTCCTGTATCGATCGATTGCGCTACTCAGTCATGGCGTGCACAGCCGGTGTTCCTCTTCCCTCGTCTGCGTGTTCTTCACGCTTTCTCTCATAGCATAGATATAAATAGCCTTGTTCTCTCAAGAGATAAACAAATCCATGCTTTCTCTTCACGACCCTCCCCATTAATCAATTTTAAAATTTACGATTTATATTAGCACATGTATGTACTATGTATGATTTTTAATTTTTGAAATTCATAAATCGTTCTTTCAATAGGAATAACACTATAATTACTGCTTGATAGTCATCTGTTAACACACTCGAATATAACAGCGTTATAACTGCCTATACTGTAGATTCAATAGATCAGTTGAAGTCAAAATGTACAAAGCCATTGATATCGCCGCCTAACGGTTTTAGACCAACTTATAAATATAAATAATCCTGATCATACAGAAATACATCAAATCATGCTAGAAATCGCATCCATCAGGTCATGACTCTGGTTTTGCATTTCAGAGTATGCTGCGAGCGTCTAGAAACGTGCTCGATGCATTGAGGAGGCGGTGTACACCTCTGAAACAGGCCGTTGCGAGTTGCTCATCCAAATCTTCAGCTGGAGTGCCATATGAGTAAGTTGGTGGATATAAATTGCCAACCAGCCTGCCTTTGCTGCTACCTGTGCGTTTTGTCCGAACAATTAAAACGTTGAAATTACACTGTTGGTTGGTATTAATTGGTATAGAGGCCAAAAAAATATTTATTTGAATAAAATTCCCGGAGTTACAAAGATTTACTTAGTTTGTAATTATTTGGATTAAAAATATGGTCTAGGCAAATAGTGAAACATTTATGTTATAGTCCTATAGTAGCTAACATTTAGGCCTGACTGCATGCTATCATTTTTCTTTCTACCTATAGGCCTATACAAAATGTATTTACAGTACTAAATACATAGGCTGATGATGACGTGACTTGTATTATGCACCATAAATACCAACGGTAACATGCGTGAATGAATGAATTGCGTTGCTAGGCAACCTGCCTAAAAGACGGTAATTAGCGTAAACGTTTCTATATGTATTTCGTATTTATTGTTGCTTGTGTAATATTAGTATACCTATAGCTACACAACAATAATATAAGGAGAGGGCCGCCCGACTGCCCGTGTAAAAGTTGTGCAAATTCGTAATATTATTTTTGTACTGTGTACGATAAGTCAGAAAATATTATTTTCTACTTTTTATGACGCCGAGCTAAAAGTTATTTTATACTTTTTAGGACGTCGTGCTAAAAGTTATTTTATACTTTTTAGGACGCCGACCTAAAAGTTATTTTATACTTTGGATGGCGTCAGTCGGGTAGTGTAGCATTCAATTTTTTAATGTGTTTTTTAATTGATGAAATGTCGTCCTGGATTTTTGTCGGGCACTTATCGGGCACTATTTCTCAACTCTGGATCGTATTAACAGTCTGTGGGCGCTACGCACAGTGCAAATCTACTGCAAATGTATTATACAGTTGATGACTTGTCTTAATTTTAAAAACCGTTCTACTCTAAGTAGCAAAGCTTAGAAATAGTGAAATAACGATGGCAAAGAGAATTTACGAAGTTTAAAGAGAAATGAGAGGTTAGTGGTCAACATTTATTCTGAACAAGTTTCGCTTATACCATAAGCATTATCAGCAGAGGGTTTACAACTTGTCAAGGCACAACACGAAACGTAACCAGTAATTCAAAAGTGGAGGAACAAAAGTACAGAATTAACAGATATGACGATTTAAACACATACAAGACACACATATATGAGATACATAAACGTCCACACATACAACTTAAGGGAAAAGTTATTAAAATATTAGGCTCCACTATTCGCCAACTCCATGTTCATGTTTGATGAATTCAATGAATTCAAAATCCGCTGTTTTTGCTATTGCTAGCCTGCTTTAGACTTCTACAGCACATCCACCATTGAACATCCAGCACATCCACCAATGAATTCAAAGAATTCAATCAGTCCAGCACACTGTTTCAGTACTCGAAAGGTAATGGCTGGGACTTCTTGGAACTTCAAGCACTTGGAGATATGGTCACGAATGGGCCCCGGTTTTGCGGTGTTCGGCAATCCTTTGTCCCAGATGGCATTTCGGTTATCAACATCCAACGCCTGTAAGTGTCCGGTCAAAATGATGAAACGAAACAAAATATGAAACGTTTAGGAGAATTCTTCTATTTTTAAAACACTGTTCATACACCCTGCCAGTGTTACAGAAAGAAGCATTTGAGGAGTAAAAGGGAAGGAAACGCCACGAAAGTACATAGTATTCATTCATTCATTTGAATAGCTTCTACGGTACGTACACCATAGGTTGCTAATCATTTCTCTCCACTGAACTCTATTATTGGCCATTCTCTTTAAATCACTGTAGTTTTTTAAAGTTACCCACTCTTCGATGTCCTCTGTCAAAGTTCTTATTTGTCTTCCGGGAAATCTAGAGCCTGGGTTATATCCTTCTGTGATGTTGCAGAACTCTTTACCACTGGATTCCATTACAACGTGCCCGAAAATGCAGTTTTTATTTTTTGCAATGATGTCGTTTAACTTCAGAAGAGTATTTTTCTTTTACATCTTCATTTCTCACTTTGTCTGTCCATTTTATTTCAGAAGTATCAATATTTCTTCTAATCGATTTATTTATTCTCCATGCTTTACTTCAGTAACAGAAAACTGACCATATACAGTACATTCGTTCTAACTCTATTCATTTTGGTCTATTTACCAATATTGCTTTTCAATAGTTCTTTTGTCTTTGAAAAGCTATCTTTGCCAACGCCACACGTTTCTTTATTTCATCCAAGCGTCCATCTTTTGTATAACCAGGGAGCCTAGGTAACATTAACTCATCTTATACCTGTTCCAGGGTGACACTGTCTGATGCAATCCGAATAGTTATGTACTTCGAACATTTTCTATTAACACATTTAATTCCATTCCATACTTTTTGCATATCCGCTTTAGTCTGTCAATCATTATTTGGAGTGCTTCTTCTGATTTTGCTATGGTGTCATCTGTATACATGATGTTGTTGTGATTTATTCCGTTTATTTATTCCTTCACTGTCCTTTATTGCTTCTTCAATTAACTCATCGCTGTACATATTGAACAGGATCGGAGAAAGTATACAGCCTTGATGGACTCCTTTCTTGATGTTAAACATTCTAGATCTGCTATTATTTGCTCTTACTTGAGAGTACAGTACTGTAGTATAGGATATGTAATTTGGCTACAGAGAACATTGAGTTCGGTTATAAAAGTGTAATTTAATATATGTCCGTGCCTAATGAATACCATGTGAAGGGTAAGTAGAAAATGTTTGAATTCAACGAGTGTATTGGTATATGAAAAGTAATTAAATGCAGAAAGTTTCGAATTTTTGGACCACCGCTATGAGGAAAAATTAAAAGTTTATAACGAGGTTATAGAGTTCTTCATTTTTTATTGAATTTTATTAAAATCTATTCGTCGTGTTTTTAAGGATTTTTTATATAACGTCAGACAAGGTCAATATAATTTAACATAAAAACCGTTTGTCATTTGCGAAGAAATTCAGGAACGCTTATGCGAAGAACGTTAGAGAATTTCCGAAAGAAGAAAGGTCATGAGGTGAATGTATAATAAAAGTTATCATTTTTTCTTTCTGATATAATTCTTGATTTTATTCTTCTCAGAAATATCCTAAAAGACACCCAAACTGGCGGCACATCTGCCTCAATCCAACTGCCCCCGAGTGCCGATGTCGTTGTAATTGGCGGTGGAGTTGCCGGCTGCACCCTGATCTATCACCTGGCCCGATTGGGTGTGAAAAGCGCGGTCCTCTTGGAGAAGGATCAGTTGACCGCAGGGACCACCTGGCACACGGCCGGACTCGTCTGGCATCTGGCCCCGTCTGATGTGGAGATCGAGATTATGAGCTACACATGGGAGTTGATGAAGTCGCTAGAAGGAGAAACTGGCGTGAACACTGGCTATATTGAAAACGGCGCCCTTTTCATTGCCACTTCAAAGGAGCGCTTGAACGAATACTCACAGATAAGCATGGTAAGATAAATCATTCTGCAATGGAATTCAGCTAATACTGTACTCTATGTCTGTAGTTGATTTTCGAACTCAAAAAGTTTCGACTGTCTGTCTGTAATTAAGTTACGAATCCATAATGCATTCATCTTTCGATAGTCGGCAAACAAGTTACGTTGGGAGAACGTTTTTTTTCAGAAGTGGTAGATTGCATGCTATACGGTGTGTAGATAATAACCTGATGATGCGAAATAAAGCAACTTCTAAAAATTCACCTGGTACGTATCCATTCATTTTTTATTTGTCTATATTAAAAAAACAATAAGTGAAATACATACAACGAAACGTTAACTAACTTAAATTAATGGTTAACCGCAAATAAACTTTCATTAAATATTGCTAAAGCCCATTTTGTTAATTTTTTGCGAAATATCAAATACAACTCATGTAAATTTAAAAGTTGAAAAGTATAATATTATGCAAGAAAGCCATTCAAAGTACCTTGGTATTTCTCTTCAAGAAAATAAAACTATAACCAAGCTCAATTCTTTTAATTTCTACAAGAGATTATATATCTAATTTAATAAAATTCACCTGCAACATCAAAATCAACTATGGAATTGAGCTATATAATGTAAATATGAATCTGTATGGATATAAAACAGATACAAAAACTCCAAATAGATAATTAAAATGTAATTGAAATTGTTGTTCAATTAGTATTACATGTGTTTTGTGTGATCTTAGCTGCAGATGGAGTTAGAAAATGGTGTCATTGACAAGATGAAACGTGCTGTTTTCCGCAGCAAATGTTAAATCTTTACATCGATTAATTATATGCTTTAACAATATTAATATTATTTTGGGGTCAACATAATCATTGGGTATCCAACAATTTGGACTAAGTGGAACATACTGTACATACACTAATATACTGTAGTATTAATACATTTTTACTACCCTTATCAGGAGACTACTCGAATGTGCGCTGCAAATATTTTTTTTAATTGAGAAATTATAACTTTAATTATGGACAATTTTCCATAAAGGTGCTTCACTTTCAAATTATCTGAGGACTTCCAAGTTATCATTACGAAGATGTTCTTACAGGAGAGAGGATCCATTGTAATCAGCTCATATTATGAGAATAAAATATCTGCGACTACAAGATACTTCACGATGAGCGACCCATTGAACCATTTCAGTTATTTTTCTAACTTGTTCAAATTACTGTAAATGTTAATTTAAAATCGATTATCAGAAAACTGGACGACTCAGAATCAAGCGAGCAAATAGCATCAAAGATTGGTGAATTGGAAGTCAGGTGTTTTTTGGTCTTTCGCGAGTGACGTTCATATCTTTTTTTCTGAGATATATTTGTAACAGTTTTCTTCTTGTATCGTTCCTCATTAACACATGTATTTTGCGTTGCAAGTTGGGCAAAGCATGCGGCGTGGAGAGCCATATTATCTCAGCGGAGGAGACTAAGAAGATCTATCCCCTGATGAACGTCTCCGATGTCCACGGATGTATGTACAGTCCGACGGACGGTACCATCGATCCGGCCGGCTATTGCACCGCCCTGACTCGGGGTGCTTCGCGCAGAGGCGCCAAAGTACTGACCGGGGTGCCAGTGAACTCGGTGGAGACTTACGAGGACGATTTGGGAGTGCGACGGGTTCGGGCTGTGCACACTCCCCAGGGGAGTATCAACACCAGCTGCGTGGTGCTCAGTGGAGGATGCTGGTCGCCCCAAATTGCCAAGACCGCTAATGTCAAAGTGAGTTTAGATGACTTGTAATGCATACTGTAGTTAGTTTTCCTGTTCTAGCACAATTTTGTGGAAGGGTGTTGGACGTAGACGTGCTGCGATAGTTGAAAAGAAAGCGAAAGAAATACCACAATAACAATGCGAAAAATGTTCTCCACAAGTCTTATTTTTTATTCAGTCACCTTATTCGTGTGTTACCGTAGATAACACTCTTGTCGGCGAAAGCCAAGATCCAGTGACTAAAGCAGGAAATGATATCATCGAGAATGTAAAATCCTTCAACACAATAAAAAATTAACGTTTTTGAATTATGATGTTGGCGACATATGCTGGGCACTATATGGAAGGATAAGAAAACAAATAAATATATCCTCGATCAAATAGACCAACCTCAAAAGCCTGTTAAACCTCGCACAGAAAATAAAACTTCAGCATTTGGGGCACATTAAAAGGAGAGATTGTAACAATCTAGAAAAGCTGTTCATGGAAGGGAAAACTGAAGGTTTACGGAGAAGAGGAAGGTCTAAACCAAGATGGATCGATGACATACATAAAACCACATGCCTCAGAGGAACAGCGCTTAACAGTTTGGCCATGGATCGTGAGCGTTGGGTAAATACCATGTCTAGCTAGAGTCACCAGGGCATGGGATCCGAGCTGATGGATTCACGACGACGAACAATAGATATTAACTAGATAGACAAACTGGCTCTATGCTGACCTGGATTTCGGATAGAGGCTGCCATTGCGCGGTTTTACACGATTTTGGTTAGAGAGAGAGTGTGAGATAATCGATAATAAAGATGCAGTAGTGAACCTCAAATACATGTATAGCAAATGGTCAAAACATAGAGAAAGTGAGCCACTTTAAATATCTCTGCTTTTGAAATCAGATTATGCTGACTGTGCAAAAGAGGTCAGAGAACGCATTGCCATGGGAAAGAAAGAATGACTGAACAAAGCCCTCTCTGGAAAGATCGAAGTCTACCTCAGTCACTAGGCATAAGACTGGTTAAGACCCTAGTATATGGTCACACGAAAGAAATATTGAGTCAGCAGAAATGCGGCTCTGGAGACAGCTGCTCCGGGTTAGCTGGCATGAAAGAAGAACCAATGTGAGCACCCTACAAGAACTAGGAATACAAAGAAGGCGTATACATTTGATTTCCTATTGCGGTCCCATGTGTCGTCCTAGGACCTAGAGGCTGCAGATTAACCAGAACTGTCGTACAAGGACAACTGAGCGGACGACGAAGATAAGGGCGGCCCAGATTACTGTACTGCACAACATCGAGAAATGGATGGGACACTCAATGGAATGATGCACCTTACAACCCAAGATCGCCGAGGTTGGAGGTTGTCATAGGTCTAACAAGGGCAACGGTCAATGATCAGTAATAACCATACTAAGGAGAGAGAGAGAGTGTGTGTTACAGTCGGTTACTTTTATTTAGAACAAAGCATATATTATGGCATCTTTAGGTAATGTTCTGACCCACTTGAACACGACGCTTCAGGTTCCTCTCTGTACAATGCGCCACGCCTACATGGTCACCGAGCGCATCGAAGGGATTCAGAACATGCCCAATGTGCGCGATCAGGACTCCTCCATCTATATCAAACTTCAAGGGGACGCGTTGAGCACTGGCGGTTACGAGCGCAATCCGATCTTCTGGGATCCCCAGCCCAACTTTGCCTTTGGTCTGTTCGATATGGATTGGGATGTTTCCGGAGTGCATTTGGAACGGGCGGCTCACCGCATTCCCGTGATCGCCAATACCGGGATCAAGTCGACAGTATGCGGACCAGGTGATGAATCAGGTTGCTTTTAAACGGAAAAGTACAACTACGGATAAATATGGTACGAATTGGATGAATGATGATAGATACAGCAGGTCACCTGAAAAAATGATTACCCAAAATAGATATTGTGCTAACGCATAACAGATCTGGTCCAGGATCATAGACATTCGAAGTCATGATATGTGTGCGCAGCTATATTTCAACCTTGAAGGAAATGAACAGACCGACAGGATCGCAAATAAAGCGAACAGACTATAATCATCAAGAGACGATTCCACTACCGATAACAACGGCATTGACAGTCGTTCAGATGAGAGGAATGCACTATGAGGAAGATACGGTGTGGAAAGACGATGGACAGTCTCTATCGAGCTAGCAGACCGTTGAATCACTCTTTCAAACACTTCGATCACAAACATTACAGAAGTGCTGTAGGAATACCGCAGTAACTCTGGTGGGTCGCGAAAAAGCCACAACCCTGCAAACCCATTACGTTGCTGAACGTTACAATGCTACGCAATAATCTGTTACGTTCAGCAACGTTCAACTTGTAGCATTTGGTTTTAAGAAAACTATTGCATTTGTCTATCCGTTTTGCTTATCTAACTTATAAACTATATTACACGTACTGAGGACCATCAGTGAAGTAAAAGCGCTAAAAAATAATTTATCATTTTCTTTAGATGGGTTTGGGTGTGGAATACATCGCACGCAACCAGGTAAATGCCGAGAACATCTCCTGAATATATCTAATGGAAAGTTCTCTTTGAATCACTCGAGAAACGTTCTAGGAAATCACTATAAAATATTTTAATTATTTTAGTATCAAGGCAATGAAATTAACATATAGTTTTTGAATATATAAATAACGAATGAGTATACAGTAATTGTTTCTCTTTAAAATTAGCAAGTGACAAAAATGTTAAAAATTGTATATGTAGAACTAGCTGATATTATCTTCTGAGGTAGAGATAATATTTTTTTTATTGTGGAACCAAACCAAGCATCATGTATCTACTACATTAATTGTACCCAGAAAATAAAAAAGGTCCCCTAATATTGATGTATACGGAAATCCAAAGATGTTATTTTCCTGCTTTTTAAATCAAGATAATCTATGTTGACATAAATGGTAGGAAATGTATGTGGTTTATCTGATAAAATATTTCCAGCAAATATTATCACCAAACGATGCATTTAATGCGTCAGGCTTACAGTGGAATTAATATCTCCGCTGTGGCACAGTTTGTAAGACTTTGGATTCTCCGGCGAAAGACCGCGGTACGGATCCTGGCTTGGAATAAAAATATGAAAACTGTCGGGGTGTCGGAAAGGAAGCATATTGTTAATAACTGTGTCCTCTCATTTTTACCATAGTAGTGGTGAAATGTGGTAAAACTAGAAGAAATTAAAACTATTATTACATTTATTAACACATAATACAAATATAATGTAACTTTTATGAAAAATGTTTTGTGATCATTTTGGCATTAAAATACAGTAAAATCTTAAACGGAATGCGTTGGTACTCCCCATATGGGTCTGATGATGGGAAAAAATCTTAAAAGCACTAGTGGATTTTGTCCACAAATTATTTTTGAACTTTGTTGAACATCGCAGATAGTAACGCATCTACACGTGCTTACAGCTGTAAGGCATGTTAGATAAGCGATTTCATGGCCTAATAGTTATAACTAATTCAACTGCTGAACACTGGGGTACGGGTTCGAATCATACCCATTCCTAACGAGGGCATCACCCCGAAACCGGTCTGTTGGAGAATATCTTGTCGAATATGCCATTTCTGAAAAAGACAATTCCTGTTTTTACTTTAAATTCACCTCATTCTAATAGTTCTACTAAAAGATCAACTCTTGTCGAATGTTTGAATTTGAGTATAGAAAAACTTTAGTGTGACTGCGTGTCTATCCTGGTTGTGCATCATTCTTTTGTACAGAAACATTCACTCCCGACTACAAGCCTCTGTTGGGGGAGAGTCCTGAGGTGCGCGGTTTCTATCTAAATTGTGGTTTCAACAGTGGAGGCATCATGCGAAGTGGAGGCTGCTCTCGTGAGCTGGCCAAATGGATTGTCCACGGACATCCGGACCTGGACCTCCACAGTCACGATATCAGGTGCTGCTATAATACTCGGTTATTATTGATTTGATTGTACTGTTTGCTTTGAAAAAACACGAATCTGAGTTATCTTAATAGAATAAAGTAGCGCATTGTGTATGTAATATACAAAACCTTCTATTGTTGACGGCGGATCACAGCTCGAGTTACTTCCAGAGGATGATTGCAATTAATATCGACAAAAACGTATATTACCTTTGTCGCCATTCATAACAATGAACACATTCGAATGGATTGCTAGTAGTAATATACACCCACGTTCCAGATCAACAAAAGAATCATTCGGGCGTGACCAACAACAATGCCACCCCCCCCACCCCCCTCCTTACGCGCCCGAACATGTTTGTCGATGAGTCACCCACCCGTC
>JAUYWV010141369.1:0-10553 GCA_032274565.1 Nematoplana nigrocapitula | reverse complement strand
GAGTCTCTTACACCCGACTTTCATTCAGTGGACGATATTACCCGTTTTCTCAGTGAGCAATTGCCTCTTTTCACGGCAAATCGAATGAACAAGGCACTGGATGACTTGCTTATCCACATGGAAGAAGTGATCAAAAATGGTGGTAGCTATTGCTAATTTCATTTACGATAAACTGTTATTGTTAAATTCTGTACTTCTGTATCTAAATATCTGTATTTCTGATTCCCAAAAACTATACTTGTTGCACTAATAGTGTTATATTATATTATATATTAAAAAACGCCGTTTTTTCCGGTATGGCCTATATACACTTTAGAGAGTGAAAAATAGCGACAGATACACCATTTGTCTTTCTAGCCAAATACGCATAAAAACCTACAACGTGCGCACGCACAAAGATAATAATGAATATTTTTCTAGCATATTAAATATGTAAGAAAGTGATGAGTATTGTCTAAGCGATAGCATTTGCGGAATTTTATTGAGAAACGATTTAATTTCAATATTTTTGCATCCCATATGACTTCCCTTCTCTTACAATTGTAATGGTAAATCCATTATTTTACATTACGCGCGGGTTTATTTGTGAATATCTGCAAAACTACGTCGTATTTTGAAATAACAGGTACGCATATACTCCACTCTCCGGTGTCTGTAAAGGTGTGCAAATTCTCAGAAAATTTGGTCCTGCACTTTCGGATGAGTGTCATACCTAGCTACTGTACATACCAACAATCAGACACGACCTGAATTCAAACATTCCCCTCTTTCAAATGTAAAACAAATGGGTGAGTTTCCGGGGGGGGGGGGGGGCTGTGGGATATAAACGTGAATTAAAGTGCAAAATGCTAATTAAACCATCTAATATACTGTACAAGAATTCCAACACATATTGGATCACGTTTTCTATCGTTTTTTATATATGCATAGAGATTGGGAAATATTTTTTTCATTTTTCTAGTTGAGTGTCTCCTTCATTTTAGACAAAACGTATGCAAGCGCACCCAATATCATCAGTGGCAGTATTGTGAAGCATGCAGCTGCGGTCAGTGTTTGCGAACCACGTGAGTTGATTTGTCATAAAAATGTTGTTTAAAAAAGATAGTCAACTATCAATAATGAAAAATAGTAATGATTGTATCATCGTTAGTGATAACACCTTCATCAAATGAAAGTATGACCTTGCTTTCAAGGTGTTTTGCGTTGACACCAGTAAAATCTAACACCGGAGTTAACCAGAGATAGGTGTACGAGTTTAAAATATTTACATGTATTTTTATCATTCTTCAACACAAATCCCTATAGGTGTTGACTCCGCGTTGAGGTCACATTTCGTTTTGTTAAAACTATCTTGTTGTTAATAATTCCAATTATATTTATGGCACAGCAGAGAGCATTGGAAGGAATTATCCAGCAGCGTAGAGTAATTCGAATATCAGCAGTATCCCTAGAATCTATTGCAAAACATAATCGATTAAATTGAAACGAGGTTCAAATCCTATCAGCAGAATACCGTGAATGGTGTATACAGATTAGTTTAGAAGTAGATAATGTTTGTTTTGTTTAAAAGTCCTTGCGCGTGCTAAACACTTCAAAACATTAGAGATTTTATAGGCTATATGGATTTGTAGACTTAACCCTCCTTTATGTACCCAAATAGAATTTTATAATCTTCGTTTTAGCATGTAATCATAGTTTATTTTTTATGTCCGTCCATATAGTCCATTGAATTCTGGTTTTATTTACGCTAAATGTTAATCTTCTAATACTGTATTGATTAGTCGGTTCACTACTTCATTGTATTCTTTGCTGATATGCTGAGTTACATTCATTGCGTGAAGCGCTCTCTGAAGAGCTGCGCCGAAAATTCATTTTAAATAAAGAATTTAGAGCGAACTGTTTTGCTTATGTTTAATCAATAAAAATAATACATATATTGTTTTCAGAAAAATTATTAGTTCAATCGATTTGATTTTAAAATGGAAAACAAGGACTCATGCCATATTCCATTTTTATTATATTTTCCACAGTTTGTCGGAGATGGTTTCGTAGAGAGTAAACTGGTCAAATTTATTTCAATCCATTTGATTTTAAACTGAAAAAAAAACATTGGTCAGATTACTTACTCAGCCTTTACTGGTGCAGTCTTATCCATGGTTGTCAACAGCTAATAATGAAATAATTAGAGGTTTCGAGAGTTCTTTTAGACTAAGGCGCAGTCAAGGTCATATCACCTTTACATTCTAACAACCAATCAAATCACAACGTTACTCAATTTCTTTTAGACTAAGGCGCAGTCATAAGGTCATATCACCTTTAGGTTCTAACAACCAATCAAATCACGATGTTACTCAATTTCTTTGTTGTCATGCGAATGAGTGTGCTAGTATTTGCAGACGCAATAATTAACTAGCTATCCAACACATCAATGGTTCTTTTCCGGCCTTCATTTGCATAAATATCATACCAACCCAACTAAGGAGTCTGATGTGAAAATCGCCTTTGTTTAATCGACCCTAATATTCACAACTTTATATTCAATTTGGCCAATAAACTCCGAAATCGTCTCGTTATCTAATTAAACTGTTTCTAAACTAAATTCTTCAATAAAAACCACTCTCCTACTATTAGGACAATATTTCAATCTCCCTACGCTTAAATTATCTAAAATAGATATTGTGGCAGAATCTGTTCATGTCCTGTCTAGCAAAGGACGGTAGGAAACAAATGAAGATACAAATTGCTGCCCTAAAGTTATAACTAGAATAAAATACGTGCTGCTTTCTTACCATCCAGCAGTCTGATCAAGACAACAGCAGATATATATGTACACCCAATGTATAAGACAGGGTTTCGTAGTGAGAAAACTGACAAACTTCAGTTCAATCGTTTTGATTCTAAAATGGAAAACAAGATCTGCATTAGGTGACTGAGGCCATATGCCATTTTTTATATATGTTTTATTATATTTTCGACAGTTTGTCGGAGATGGTTTCGTAGAGAGTAAACCGCCAAACTTCAGTTCAATCCAATTGATTCTAAAATGGAAACAATATCTGTATTAGAACCAACCTCCAACAAAAAGCAATATTTGAGAACATATTTGTTCACTAGAATTACTGAATTTTCCAGTGGAGTATTCCTGCATGTATACATCCTTCAGATAAACGTAATACAGCAGGCATATTTATATTCAGTTTATTTTGTACAGATAAATAGTCAAATAACGAGGGCAAATAAAATTTACGAAGTTTAAGGAGAAGCAACATCACAAATAGGTTGGACATCATTTATCCGGACATGTTTCGTTTATACAATAAGCATTGTCAGCGGGATATTTACAGATTGTTCAGGCAGAACAAAACGTGACAAGTTATTTAAAAATGGAGGGTTAAAGTACATACAGGATTGAAAAAATTGGCAATTTAAACATACACAAGACAGATAATTATAAGACATGCAACTCCACAAAACAAATTAACTTAAGGAAAAACTTTTAAAAATATGAGGCACCACTGTTCGCCAACGCCGTATTCATGTTTGGTTTCACCTCCTTGATGGAGAGTTCAGTCAGTCCAGCACATTGTTCCAGTACTCGAAAAGCAATGACTGGGTCGTCCTGGCACTTCACGCACTTGGAGATCTATATGATCCCGATTGGATCCGGGTTTTTGCGGTGTTTAGCAATCCTTTGTCCAATATGGCGTTTAGTTTACCAATGTAGGTAGTGATCTGGATTACCGTGCGCATACTGTACTAATTCTTACTGCATTTGTC
The DNA here is from genome assembly GCA_032274565.1 of Nematoplana nigrocapitula. NCBI lineage: Eukaryota > Metazoa > Platyhelminthes > Proseriata > Nematoplanidae > Nematoplana > Nematoplana nigrocapitula. The sequence continues at coordinate 6,776 of JAUYWV010141369.1, read as the reverse complement.
ATGAACAACGCCATTGATTTTCTCATAAGGTCATGATACTTTATGTCTATGTGAATATCGGTTTTATCTGATAGACTAAAATAAAAAATGCACAGTATATCTGCGTAACATTTCAGAAAATGTATGCCCTTTTGCTAAAAGAAATATTTCAGGTTTACAAATTAATCGAAAACATTTGTCGATTTTGTAATGCAATTTCTGATCCGTCGCTAAACATACATTTTCTCTTACAATTCAGAAACAAAGCCTTTGAATACTTACAATGCTGTGCCGGATGGAGACGGTCGGGCACCAGTTGTCCCGTCGGTAAGATTAACAACTGCGCCACATTTTATTTACAGAATATCTTGTATCAAATCACGTACTGTATTAAAAATAACTTTTTCTACACCTTTTGTTTTCCAGTCTTTGGACATCTACTGTTCTCATCGCTGTACTTTCTGTGCTTTTACTTTCTTCATCTAACTCATGGAATTTGACTTCTGAAACCCCGTTATGCTTTATACTCTGTTAACCCTATCCATACCGGGCTATTTAACGCAGCCAGGTACGGGGGGGGGGGCTAATTCGGCCCCCCTATTGAAATCTACTTTAGGAGTGTGCTATAGTGATGAAAATTGGCACCTAATTAGACCAAAATGATCTACAGATGACTTCGCTTCTAAAAAAAATTTTTTAAAAAGTTACAGCAAATTTAATTTTTAAAGTACATCAAAAAAAGCGAAAACAGTTTTTTTAATTTTTCAATTTTTATCGAAATAATTAACTATATAATAAAGTACTGAGTGTCTGAATATAGTAGTACGTGTTGATTGTTCATTGTGTATTAGCAATGAAATATAATTCACTAATATTCACCCCTCAAGGAAACATTTTTGTTGTTTTCACTTATAAATAGAGGAACTAAAAAATATGGGGGTCACCTACTTTAGAGGCCTATAACAGACGATTAAAATATTATTAAAAGTTGTTAAACTCAAAGTACGGAAAAGTCATGAAAGTTGGAGATCACGCGATTATCCTAAAAGAAATGGCAGCAAAAATAAAACAGGGGGGCCCAATCAGCCCCCCCCCCCGGTATGGAGAGGGTTAAAGTGTTTTTGATGCTTTTGTTGTTGTCATCGTTGTTGTTTTTAAATTATTATTCTTCTTCCCAAACAGACCTGCGGGACGCGGATAGCTGCCGGGCTAACCGACCGGACGGTTAGTTCGCCCAATCCCCTGCAGATATTTCTCCAATTTTCTGGGGTTCTCCACAGCCTCGGACAAAATCGGGCAGGGACCCCATAGACGTGCGCCGGTGCGTGGTGCAGGCCGGGCATTGGCGGAGAAGGTGCTCGATTGTGCCCGGTTCTCCGCAGTCCCTGCAATTTGGGTCGGTGTGGCTCTAATCATTTTATCAAGTTGAAGTGAAAAGTTTTTTTACCATCCCTATAACTCAAATTCAAAAACTCATTTTTTATTCCCACTAAAATGGACAAATCTCCGTATAGCTGTTGAAGAATTAATTCTTGGTGTAAATGAAATTCAAATTAGACACGTATATCTATTACTGATCAGGATATGTACAGGTAATTGTTTAGGATATTATACTTTGCTTGCCCTACTAAAATATTCTTGAATATCCAAAAGTCTCCCACAAGTAGTGTTGATCGTTTTCGTCAAACTCCTATTTTTCTATAATGGGAAACACAATAACGCAGAATTTCTTTACTAAATGCGGTGAACGCACTTAAACCAACATTTAATTACGGCGACAATTAATAAAAAATAAAGAAAGACTAACACTTTTCGTAAAATGGAAAACTGTCAATCAGTCAATCAATTCTATTTTTATTTTAAGCCGTGGACGAAGTGAAATCCAGCAAACTCACCTCGTGGATTGTGTGCAGTTCCGTTAGAAAACTCTATCAAATTGTGCTGCTTCCTATTTTTTCTATATTTTCTCGTGAACATTTCCCCGAGTAGTTTTTTAGCTGTTTAAATTTAGTTTTTCAATAAATTAGCTCAAGTTTGAAATTAACAGCTGTTTTTATAACTGCACTTTTTGTCTCAAATTGACCTCAGTAAAAGTATAAGCATTCGTGTGTTAGTGATTGGTTTACTTTGTAATTCATATGTAATTTGTGTGTTTACAGTTCAGCCTGACGATATTTATTGCGTAACCAAACCATGTCGCTTAATATAAAAAAAAAATTTATTAAATGATTGCCAGTTTTTTTTCTATTTATCATCCGCTTGCAAAAATGTTCAAAGCCTAACAAATTATCACCAATTAAAAACAAAACCAGAAATTTAACATTGAATTATTTTAAGAGACCTTTTTAAATAACGGTGTTAACTAATAATCCATTTATTGTTTCATTTTTCGATGACAATAATGCGAGCTTTCTATAAAATCTTCTTTTCATATATAATATGTTTTGCATTTTACGTCTGCCCGATGATGGACTACGTTTCTCGTAAGAATTGTCACAGATTTCTTCTGGCTTTTCTTATTATCTCCAACTTCGTTCAATCTCTGTTGCCTTCGATGCTTCGCAACATTAAACTAATTCTTGTTCATTTTGTAAAATGATTTCAGAAAAGTATTCGTAGATTATCCTGAGATATTCAACAGTCTCGAAAGCAGATTCTATTATTTCCTTTTATTCCCATATACCTGCATCCTAGGTGGATGAGATGAACCAAGCGCAGCACACTTCATGTCCAACAGTCAATATACCAAGCAGTTATGCTCAACGGTTTACAACCAGGCCACTTATCAAGAATAGAAGCTAACGAAGAGAGAAGTGGGTGGGACTCTTCGAGAGGGATTGCTGGCTCGATAGACGATGGTCCAGACCGCATCACGTCCCTTGGATTAAAACCGTCGTATATCAGTCGTGTATCAGGTTGAGGTGTGGGACGGAAAAAAGCGGGCTTGAAATTTTTATTTTAGAAGGCGGCAAAGTTATGCATTTGCATATATCGAATCGACAATTGCAGAAGGAGCTACAGTTGCTCCATGGTCGTGTAGTTCGTACCCTGTCTATAGAAAAGGGGAGAGAGAGAGAGAAGTGTGTGTGTGTGTGTGTGTGAGAGAGAGAGAGAGAAAGACATCTTCGGGATTAACTCTGTCTTTCTTGTTGCAGAACTCCCTTCCCCCCACCACCACCGCTCATTCTTACGTCCCCCCACCCCTGGACGACGAACTTCGCTTTCTCGCTCCACCCCAATTCCCATCTCCCTTCCAATTCAGGCGAGCTCATTGTGGATTCAAGAAAAGTGCTTTGGGGGAATTGACGAAAATGACAAATAGCATTATCGCGTTTCATGTTGTTTTACTCAACAATAACTCCAACTGGTGTTGGGGGTCGATGTCTGACTGGTGTAGGTAGCGCGCTGACAGGATTGAGCCAGCCGCTCGAATTTGATCGGATCACATACTGATCGGGGCTGGGATATACCTACATACATGTTAATCGATGCAATTGACATTAGTTTGAAAGTAAGCAATTCTCGGATGTCCAGTATATGCTTCTTCGGTTCTGTTTAGCTCTTACACCACTTCAATTTTCTCTCCTTTTTTTCTGTTTCTCTGCCTCTTTCTTTTTTCTTCAATTTTATTCATCACTATGTACAGGGTGTCAAACAATAGAAACTTATGGTTTTTCTACAGTTGATTTCCCTACGTGTTTTGTTTTACTGTGTAGTTTGTGTAATCAGCGGTATTACTTCTTTCTGAGATATCGGTAATAAAATGACGAAAGGAACTACACTATTTGCTCAGCTTTTAATTGTTCCATTTGTAATGAGAACAAAAATAATCTTCTAAAATGCTTATAGTTACATTTATCCACAACAGAACCCGATGTGTGTTAATTAACGGAATTAAGTCTGACCTCACGTCTGTAGTCAGTGGTGTACCCCAAGGTAGCGTTCTTGGCCCCACCTTATTCATCCTCTATATCAATGACATTGTTGATTGTTTAGATATAAAAGTTAAAAGTAAACTCTTTGCAGATGACGCCAAAATGTACAACTCCAGAACAGACGGTGATATCTTCGCATTCAGTCATTCTCTGAAAGCTTCTGCAAATGGGCCAGCACATGGCAGCTCAATGTGGCCTACCAAAAATGCAGCGCTATCTCATTTGGCAATCTCAGTATCCCGGAACACCACTACAATCTTCAATCTGTACCTCTGCAAACAAGGAACAGCATCTGTGGCATTGGAGTAACCATAACCAGTAACCATCCACACACTGCAACGTTACCATTTCGAAAGCATACAAACGTGCCTGCCTTCTCCTCAAGTACTTATTTAAAACTTCCGACACCTCTGTTCTCATTCGCGTTTACAATACATATGTCAGGCCGATTCTGGAAACATGTACTCATGCATGGTCACCTTGGCTTACCAAGACATTCAAGGCATTGAAAAAGTCCAACGCTATTTCACCCGTATGACTTGCTGCCGAGCACACATCCCATACAATAATTATGTGCACCGCCCGTCAAATGTTAAAGCTTGACTCGCTAGAGCACCACAGAGGGCTGTTTGACGTTCACATGACTTATTGTATTGTACACCATATAGTTCATCTAAATCAGCATTATTTTTTTTGTAATTGATCATAATCCATACAACAGGCGTGGTCATTCTTATAAACTGAAAAGTACAGATATTGCTCGGTGTAACCCTAGAAAGTATTTCTTTTCACATAGAGTAGTACCCCTTTGGAATTCCCTACCTGATAATGTTGTCTGCTCCCCTACTTTACCTGTATATAAAAAGCGCTTATTGTCCAACATTTAGGCAGTATGTAAGTGCATATTTATGCCAATATTTGCCCTTTGTACCAATTTGTTGCAAAAAAAATCAATAATAATAATAATAATAAATTTACGACTACATAAGTTTCCAAAGGATTTTCAAAGGTAAATGAAAGTTATATTTGGTTTATTCTATATAAGAAAAGATAGGTAAATAACAATAATGCCACATCATAAACTCTGGCGCTTTGTATAATTGTTATTAAGTGTTTATCTATTGCACAATTATTGTTTTTTTTCATAATACATCCATGGAGAGGCTTAAAGAGAGGTAACTTCGCTCTTGTCTGGGATATCTGGCGGCTATAGATACAAGTAGACTAACCCAACGCAATTTTCTTTGCGCAAAACTGATTCGCTAAATTTATTTCAAATATAGTGTAGACATTGCCGTATTAACATATACTGTACATTCCCTGATGAAATGGACATCGTAAAGCTTCATGCAGCCGCCTTCTCATGGTGGGGATGTCCTGTTCCCGCGGGTAAAGTGGTGCTTTACCTGAGACTTCTTTCAGTATCTCTTTTATCTCTTATTTGTCTCTCTGTTTTCTGCGGGAGGTCGATGCACTGACGCATCTCTTCGACGGAATGTTTGCTATAAAATACGTTGAATTTATGTATGTGAAAGTTTGGCAGATGGTTCACAGGTATTTGTTTGACGTGCGTAATATTACATCACGCTTATTTCTTTAAACATTATTAATGATTACCTAATCCGAGTGTGTACGGATTTTCGATTTTTTTATTAATCCCTGATACTTTGTATTCGGACATGATAATTTTATTTTTAAACATTTTAAATTTTACCTAATCTAAATTAACATAAGTCGTCTTAATTAGATGTATTTAATGTCGGGTAGTTTATCAATTTCCAATGCAAATTATCCAGCAGGTTTCCCATTGTTATTACATCAGCTGCGTTCCCAACAGATCTATCTGTAGCGCATAGTGGTAAGCGGTGCTTTTGAGATTATTGGATTAGCAAAGTTATTCAGACTAGCAGAGGAATTAAACGCAAACTCTCATACAGCGTAGCGTTTGATCGCTAAAGCTGATGGCATTTCTTGAAGGAAAAACTATATGAAATCTTTTGGACTCGCTTCTATTTAGCCCAGAATGAGTCTGAATGTCAATTGGGTCGAGTTAATGGCAGACATTAATTATCGGAAATTCTGGATTATTCTATGACTGATGAACGTACAAGCAAGACTCCCTGCTGCTGGAATCCTTTTTATAGATTTTTTAAAATAAAACAAATGTGTTACCAAAAATCGCATCACTCAAAAACATTTTAAAGTGAAAGCACATTTTCATACACACTAGACATGACTTAAACTTCTACATTTTAATAAATAAAGTTTTTTTTATTTTAGAGATATCATGGGAAACTGTTGCCCAAAATTACTATAGATTTGCATTTTGGATTTCTTTTATCTTGTCAGAATATGGCGAAACATGTTCCTCAGAAACGATTTGTTGGATAGACAGCAATGCGTTTGTCATAACGGCTCCAAAGGTTCATTGAAACAGATAACAAGCGGCGTTCCCCAAGGATCTCTGCTAGGGCCATATCTTTATGGCCTTTACGTAGCGTCGTTGCAGATTGTACACAGCACTACATTGTAGATTAAATATATAGACAACACAATCATTGTTTCTGCTACACTAAAATGAACGCTATGAACAACATCATTGTCATCAAAGAAGAGATCGCTAATATTTCCACTTGGTCATCGGCTCAAAACCTCACCCTCAATCTCAGTAAGACAACTGGTTTGGTGCATTATCGGGGAAATTAAAAAAAAAATCCTCCAATATTAAAATGGTCTTCCTACCATCTGCTTCCATTAATCAATTCGTTTCCTGGCCATTCTTTTCAATAATAATAATAATAATAATTTATTTTATTGCAATCAAAAAATTACAAAAGGTAGACCAGAGGCTACCCTAGGGCA
>JAUYWV010141368.1:0-19167 GCA_032274565.1 Nematoplana nigrocapitula | reverse complement strand
GGTCTCGCGGTGGAAGAGGAGTGCAGGTGTTGTGGAGAGGGGGAAGAAGATATGGTGCACGTGTGGCAGTGCGACGCTGGGAGGAGGAAGAGAGAGGAGCTGGATGTGATGGAGATTGAGGACGTGTGGGCGAAGCAAGCGGGGCGAAGGTGTATATTGGGAGTGGTTCAAGAGAGTGAGACTCAAGGAAGAAGATGCCCAACGATGACGACGACAACAACAACTGATGTTAAAACGAATTATGTACGAATCCCATCTATTCACTAATACGTATTTCTTTTTTCCCTTAAAGTATGTAACGTATACAGTCGAGCTATAATAACGTATATATTATATACAATTAACTTTTTGATTAGAAAGTATCTCTTATTCCCCAGGTGCAGTGCGCGCTGTATATAGTATACAGTATATATAGATATGTCTAAACTGAAAGATTCCAGACAGTGCACATCACTCTTGTCACGGTTGTTGGATGAATGCACTCAGCACGTACTCCGCACACATCAAGAAATGCGCTAACTATATCACCACCAACAACTTCGTTGACCGTGTTGTGTTGTCTGCACACTGCAAAGTGAAAGATGTCGTCGGAAGATCCCCGCACAGCTCACGTTGGCGCGCAAATGACTACATAGAGCGAGTCCATATTGTTCTTAACTGTTATAATCTATACAATGACTTACCTTTTCAATTTCTAGCAGGTGAAACCTAAGTACTTGTATTGCCTGGATCATCTGCACAACACGCGCGAGAAATGATACAGCAAATTAAGTAACAAAACAAAATGATATGCTGTAATTTTATAGTATATATACCAAGAAACGTAAAACCCATATCGGATATAACTATAGAGAATTTTTTGTGAGTTAATAAGAAAGTGGTCAATAAGCAGATGATATTGCGCGATGGCGCAAATTCGAAAATCTGCTGACTACAGGCAATAACCCCGAAACTGGTATGCTGGTGGATAACTTGTCGAAAATTCCATCTCCGAAAAAGTTATATTTTTCCGACTTTTCATGTGCTCTGCTTTTGAACAGTAGAGCACGGCAATATTAACTTTCAGTATATACGACTAACTGCGACATGCAATTTGCACTTAATGATGCCACGCCATAGTAGTGAGAGTTGGCATGGAGTTAAGGCAACTCTTATTACTACTCACGATTCTGACTTTTCAACGTATATTTTAGCTCTGAGTGTGGCTGGCGGATTTATCACATAAAGGTGTAAAGTAAAACAATTATTAGGAAACATCTGACTGACTGGCTGTGTTCTCTATGAATTTTTACATTGATTGATTTACGTTGGAATAATATGGCTGTTGTGAGTAAATATATACTGTCTAAGTATATAATGTAAGTTCATCCAGTATATATACGAACACTACTTTATCTTCCACGCGAGGACATATCCATGATCGCTAGACCGCGACAGTCAAGAAATGGTCTATAGATGTGCATATAAAGGTGAAACCAGCGCCGGGCATATTATGTATGTATACATTCGGTGCATAATGCTATACATATACGCACAATACACAGCCAGATGACAAAGGATCAGTCGTCTGCTCTGCTATACAGTATACAAAATTTCAAAACACAGCCCGCATCTTATAGACTAATTGCAGATATAGGGCTGAATCTTTTGGTGCACATATATATACACTCGGCAGTTTTCCATCGGATTAGGAAAGTTAACCTTGGTAGACAGACAGACTGCAAAAGAGTTCAGTTCAGTTGTGCAACTCAGCATCTTTGAGACCCGACAGGGTTCATAGTTTTCAGTAGACCAATTTTTCTTGACAAATTGTAATTATTATCAGTATAAAATTATCTCTTGATCATCAAATCACTTTATTTTTTGCAATAAAAACAAATAATATAAAAAAATGTATGCAATCATTTAGAATAGAATAAAATTGTATTTTATGATATAAAAAGTACCTTACATCCTATTAAGCAGTTACAGTTCATCACCCACTATTTTTTTCTTTCAAAACTGCAATATCTCAGACACTGTTGTTGAATTCCTCCTGGAGTCTGCGTCTCTTTGCCTCCTTTTCTCTTAACTCTTCCATTTATTTTTTCTTGGCTTGAGCTGCCGCCTGCATTGAATCAGTTTTCTTCTTTTCCTGCTCTATAGGTAGAAGCGATATAATTTGAATGACCCTGCTTGAATTATTGCATCATTTGTCGTGTTATCTCCACAGACTGGCTACCTCCATGTTATTTAATAGCATCATATACAACACGTTGAGCACTACAGTTCTCTCCTTCATATTTTCTACCAGAAGGTCTTAATTGATGGAAAATCCACCTTCTATGGGAGCATTTCCATGAGAGACCACAAGTATAGAATAAACAATTTTAATTAATTATGGTTGCGGTTTACTGTCATACCCAGGACAAACAACTAATAGTTACATGTAAAAAAGTTTATTAGACCAGCACAATAATTTTCCATGACATTTTCGTGACACATCTCCCTTTCCATGACATTTCTGACTTCCATGACTGCTATGAACCCTGCCCGAGGGCATTTCTTGTTTATTATTCCTCTCCAATATTTGATGTTATTGATCCATTCAAATCTCCTAGCTCCTTCGCTTCCTATACACACCTTTCCCTTTATTTCCGTTTATTCACCATCTCCAACAAGCCTTCAAATGTACACCCTTTGGGAACTCCTGATCCATTCGTTTGCCTTTCACTGCTGTCAGCAGATCACTCTCAGCACCCTCCTCCATATAGCCATAATTCAAATACCTTGTCCATCTTCTCCTCTTTCGTTCTGAATCTCCAAAGCTTCGCCATTTTGTTCAAACTTTACTCAAAAAGAAATCCCATTGATTTTCACACTTCCTGCCAGGTTAATATGACTTTTCTCGTAATCCCCAGTCAAATCTCTGCCAGGCTGTGCCCCTCTAGAATCTCATTTCCACATTTTCAAACTTGATCATTCCTTCTCAATCCGCATGCATGCACTGTCCAGGAGAGAACTTGTTTCATAAACAGTACTCATTATTCTGAGCACTTCAGCCATATTGCTCAAGTCTTTCGTGCTGTTATATAGTTTCATCTGAAATTCACTCATAATTTAAAGAGTGGAGAAACTCGACATTTAAACAAACAAGTGAACGATAAAATGAACGTTTAATTCCGCAAGGGCAAGGAGATCTGGATGCTTGTACGAGTATAACTAGTTGGTTAATCTGAAAAGTAATGCGACAATCACATACTGTATATAATACGCTTTACTTACCAGTGAATCTAATTCTTGGTTATTCGTATAAAACTCTTTCTCAGATCCAACTAACTGAAACACACAAAAGAAAGACAGATCGAGTATGAATGAAATGTTTCAAGTTTATAGAGGAGAAGCTATAACACCAAAACCGGTCTGCTGGTGGATAATTTGTCGAATCTGCTATTTGCGAAAGAAATTAAAATTTTGCAAAAGTTCTCATTGTAGACTACTATAATAGTAATATAAAAATACACTTCTCTTTCGACTTAACACGAAAATACATCAGTATAGCCGCATCGTATACATACAGTGTTGTCGCGTTGAGAGAGGAAGCAGTTTAAACCTGTCTTTCCAAATTGGGTCGTAAATATTCTCTTCGAACACCTGAGGAAACTCAGAACTTTTAGGTGAGACGAGTTCATGGGTGTCGATGAAATGTTACAACGTATAACCAACCGACTGTCCCTGCGTCCTCTGAGAGTTCTGTGTATAGATAGATTACCGCACGCATCCGCAACCTTAGCCCATATATAAAATTCCAACACCCGATCCAGCAGTCCTCCCTGTGTGACTGATAAAATTTAGGAAAGAGAAGACTCATTCCGAAACTCTCAACCTGTAAACTTCTGAAGGAGAACTATATCCTACATATTTCTTTCAACAGCCGATACCCTCAGTGGCAGGAGGGTACAAGTTACTCCGAAGGCATTGGATCGTGAAGGTTTCGCCCCTCGCTCTGCACCTATATGGGCTTCCCAGTCGAGACCTATATACTGTAGTATATATGCCTGTCTGCCAATGGTGGGTCGCAGTTGTTTAGAGATAGATTTATTATGTATTATTAAGGCCAGACGACTGGGGGTGGGGGTGTAGGGGGTGTATGGGTCGTCGGAGGTATACAAGGCATCAGTGCACAGCACCGGAGCGACCTGTAATCATTCAAGGCAGTGAAGCGTGTAGGGTGACTTCAGAGAATTCTCACAGCTGGAAACCTATATATACTTGTGACTCGCACACTGACGATCTGCTCGGGAATGCAACCAAACAGACAGCCTTCTGCTCCAGCTTCTCTATATACATACCGGTATTCTTTCTGTTATACAAAGGGCGTTTTTCTGTATATCTAATGCATAGTTTATATTTGAAAAAGGACGATCTCATGACCAACGCATTCCTGGAAATTGCAAAACGTTTTCAGAAATTATCTTACATTATACTTTATAGGACGCCAAGCGAGTTTCTCCTTTCTTTGGCAAAAAGAAAAGGTTTTAACTGGGCTGAATTTGTATCAGGGAAACCTTGGCATTCACCTCTTTTATGGAAGTTGACTAATCTGGTTTCTAATAGTATTATATTTATAGTCTGAGTAGTAAGAGTTGCATTGACTCTAGATCAAGTTCCACCCACCGCTATAGGCGGGAACAAAAACTAATGCAGAAATTTATTGCAAAAATGTCCAATGTATCGTAGCGTTGCACTATGTTCTGTTATATGGGAAATATATAGAGACTCGCATAAACAGCTCGTGTGATATGTAAGATTGATCTTAGTAAAATGTATGCTGAACTTATACAGTCAAACTGTCCGAAAAATTATACATTTTTGGAGAATAGGTTTAGAAATTCTATAATGGAGAATTATCTTAAGCGCCCATGGTCAACAGTGATCATCATACATATTCCGAAAAAGCCAACATGCAACCATCAAAGCGTTTTGATCTGCAACAGCAAAACTAGACCAGAAAATCGTTATACGGCAGCTATACCGTATAGTATTATCACAACTGTTCTGCTAGCTCTATACGTCCCGCGGAGTTAATCAGCCCAAATTTGCTCACTATCCTGGTCTGAGGCAATTGTGATTTGTTGTTGAAGTGTGCACGAGATAGTGCCCGGAGTACAATTCAGCGGAAAGAAGTCGTGGAAGAGTTCCCCTCAACTGTAAACCTCCACCCCGGAAAGGCAAACCAACAGATGAATCGCGAAACAGATTGTCCGCGGTCTGTGCGAAGAGCCGCAGCGGGAGATAGGCGAGAGAGACCTTGAAAGGGGGTCCCCGCTAGGGCGGAAATGCCCCGGTGGGCCGCCAGTCTGCCAGGGGAGAGTGGGGAAAGGGGGGTGTCGGTGTCGACTTCGAGCGTAAGGACAAACCGACTGGCTGGGAACTGTTCGTCAAAAGAGAATCTCAAACAATAACTATACAAAAAGCACTCCCCCACCTGGCATCCGCCGTTCGTTTCACTTAACCGGGACTATTATATCCTCCATATAAGAGCGAGCGCGATGCTGCTCATTCAGTGCGGAATTCCCCCTGCGTAGAGGTTCTGCCTCCACCACCAGCAAGTTTCTCTCATATGGAGCACACTGCATCCATCCAAACTGAATTCCCTGCTCCCTCATGCCTCCAGCTCTAGCTCTCTTTCGGCGGAAACCAAGCAAAGACGGAACGGACTCACCAGCTCCTATATACAACTCTACCGATATATAACCTATGAATTACGACTACAATATACAGTATATATATATATATAGCAAGTCCTCTATATAACTAAATGCAGACGACAAACCGCATTTGAGAAATTCAAATATATTGGAGGAAAATATTAATCTTGCTCTATATGTATATATCAGCAAGTATGTGTTGCGGAGAAAGTCATGTCTGACATCTTGAAGAAATACGTTAGTTCGGTCATTGATCCCGCAGGCAGTTTGGAGGTATACCAAGGGACAGTCTACCACCCAAACCGTGGTTTCGCTTTTACACCTGACCAGCTAGCTATATATACGAAGTCACAGACAATGGTGATTCGGCAAGAGTTCTTTTAATGGACTTTTCGAAAAGATTGAAAACATCCAGAAGAGAGTAATGAAGATTGTTTTTCCGGAAATGATCTACGATGAAGCCCCTATATAGGTAGCAGTCAGTAATAATATCATCATCCTGAAGTGTAGAAGAGAAGCCCTATAACGAAAGAGTTTTCCACCAAATGAAGCCTCAACGTCACGCTCTTGTCGAAGTATTCGCGTCCCTCTTCTGTCGTTAATTTGCGTAATATAGGTCATCTTTTTTCTCCGTTGTAAAGATTTCAGAGGAGTTTGCTCTACCCTATATATGGACTATCTCACTTTTTCTAATTGTCGCTGTATTTTGCTCGTATGTTGTACTGCATGTACCACCAAACTTATGGTTTCATATCGGTACTTGCTGGATAAAGTCCCTTTATTAGTACGATTATTATTATCCTGAACAGAGCAGCCAATTAGATGGTGCAAATTGCCATATATATTTAGAGAAACAGGACTGTATATGTTTTAATTCAAATATCGAGTTTTCTGCATTCTCCCTCCCCCCTCTCTCTCTTTCTCTCTCTCTCAAGAAGGGATCCAGAGAGACAAATGTTTGTATATATACTGTATATGTCATGCATATGTGCAGAATATGAAATAAGTGCGGGCAATGCGGCTCAGAGGGACAGGTCTGAATTGACAGAACAACAATAGCATGCTTATCATGTTGTGGAATTGTTCTAAGAATAAAATGGGTGCAACTCTATCCGGTTTTTATACCGCGTTAATCCCTATACATACGATAAAATGCTGGTAGTCAGTCGGAGGGGTTATTGAAATGTTTAAGCGTATACTGTAGGTATACAGTATATATATGTATGCACGTATATGGTCGAAGGTTCCTGGAAAAGGAATTTAAATTTCAAATTATTTCCCAATATGTATCACCGCATTTGCATCATCCAAAGCTGTCACAGACTCGCAGCGCCGAGTATCTTGGCTGCATGGGATGTATGAATCAATAATTACAATTTACTTACAGTATGCCTATAGCCAAGCTGCTGCATATAAGAAGCATAAATATATGGCCTATATTGGCCAGTCATATACACAGATGGTTTTTCTTGTTTTGCTATAATGTCTATATCTGTAGACAGCTGCTTACTCAAATACAATTGATCAGAGAATAACACCGACGACTCACACTCATGCATATATTCTCTGTCTGTCTGCATGTACAAGCATAATCCTCAGACCGCTGCCCTCATTGCTGTGTGGTTTCTTCCGAAAAGAATCCCTTATGTGTGTATAGCCCTATATATATATATATACTCAATGTACCCTTCTTGTCAGCTATCAGTAACAGTCATATGTATGCATACGGGTTTTCCCTTTGTGTTCAGTGCAATAAAAGCAGTTCTAGAACTGGCAATTATGAGGATTAAATTATACCATCTTTTTTTAGTAAATATTATATAGCAGAAGGAGCAACCATATCTGGCGCCTCAGCCAACCAGCGGATCTTCACGATCGATAAACTGCCAAGAGAATGCCACTCTGATATTATATGGAGAAAAAGTTAAATCTTTAAGAAACCACAAAAACCATATGGGGTGTTAAAGCTTGTCTTGACAAGGAAAAGCGCCAATTTGTCCCTCGCAGAAAGTGAAAGAGAGAGAGAGAGGAAGAAAGGGGGCATTAAAGGAGTACAGAGAGGGATCAGCATGGACTGCGACAATATTTCGCTGCTATATAGTTCTGCGGGCGTAATGCACGATGATCACAGAGCGACGCCGAGTCGCCGACAGCTTTTCTTCCCTCTCTATATACTTACATGTAGTCATAAGCATATACTTATAGCCCCTTATTATTGTTACGTCTTTCTCAAAAACCCTTGAACAGAGTCCTTTCTGTGTTAGGAAGTGGAACATATACTGTACTGTATACGGGCTTTCCACATTTCAGACAACTTATATAGCTTACAGTCGAAGGACAGAAGATACAGCGATTTAGAGGCACTGAAAGACGACAGTCATTACAGTCAAAGAATATGCATACCTGCTGCATTCGTATATTGTATATTGTATATACTTGTTCGCATACAAAAAGGTCATCGACTCATAGAGAAAATGAGAAGGTCAGCTACTCTGCAAAAAATGGTTTTTCATAGTCCAAAAAAGGGTTTTTCATTTTGGTTACCACAGAAAACACTTTTAAGGTCTTTCACGAAAAACCCTTTTCAATATAGTTTATTAATTGTTTAGCGGCACCTACTGTACTACTGAATTAAAATTCATGAAAAAATGATTTCAGGTCTATAGTAGAAATTCGGGGATTTTCGGCAGAGTTTGGGCTCAAACCCATGCACGTCCTCTGGATCAAAGTTTTTGCTGGTCCGCGCCTAATCTCGTTCGGCCATCCGTCTCGCGATGATTTAAAAAGTTATCTGAAAAACTTTCTCCTTATATATAATTCTAATTTTTCGAATAAATAATTATTTTTATTCAAGTGATTAATCCGACGTTGACTCGATGTATTAGATTCGTCGTAGAAATTCGTCTTTTATTCGTCGTCGATACGACCAAATAAATTCAACGTTGAAATTCGACATTCAGTCGACGATGAAAAACCTTTTTGAAATGAAAAACCATCTTGAAAAACCCTTTTTATCGCGAAATTTTGAAAATCCATTTTTTATTGAAAAACCCTTTTTTGCAGAGTATGCGACAGGTCTATAGGGTCTGCAGAGCATTTTTATCAACACCGCATACATATACTGGTATTGGTTTCATCAAACATCCCTGAACTCATCAATTGTATATATAATGCATATACCAGTAACTAGCATTGGGGCAAACGAGGGGACTGTCTTGTCTGTTTTCTCCAGTGGGCGGCAAAATAAGATAAAATTAAAAAGTTACAGTGAGATAAAAAAGGAAAATTAGGAATGCGGGGCATACATATGTGGTGGACTAAGAGCGTAAGTGTAGTGGATTGAAGGGACGCAGCAGGTTTAGTGAACTGAGGGCTTAGGTTTTGGCGGACTGAGGTGAATAAGTTTAATGGTCTAAAAAGGGCGTATAGGATTGGTTGACTGGGGGGCATATATGTTTGGTGAACTAAACAGACGTATGTTTCGTGGACTGAGGAGACGTCGATTTAGTAGACTGAGGGAGCTTAGGTTTGTAGGACTAAGGGGCGGCGGTTTGATAGAATGATGGGCGTTCGGTGGACCTGCGGACGTAGGTTTGAATTGATGGACTGAGGGAGCTTAGGTTTGGTGGACTAGGAGGATTTACCATAGGTTTGGGGACTAAAGAGGCGTATAGGTTTGATGGACTGAAAGGACGTATTTTTGGTGGACTAAGGGAGATTTAAGTTTGGTGGACTAATAAGGCGTAGGTTTGGTGGACTAATGAGGCGCAGGTTTGATGGACTGAAGGGGGTTTAGGTTTGGTTGACTGGGGGGAGGGGCGTACGTTTACTCTATAGGTTCTACATCATTCTATAGAATACTATTAGAAGTATTATTCTCAAACGTTACTGCATGTGACCTGCATGCGATGAAAAATCTCAGTACAAAACACTAGAAAGGCGGAAGAGAGCGCTGGGCAGGGAAGAGGGGAAATTTAGGAGAGAAACGGGATCGGACTTGTCTCACAGAATAATGCTTGCATGGCTTGCTTACGTATTTGGGAATGGAATCAGTGCACCAAAGTCTGGAAAAGAAGGCGCCGGCAAAAATATTTCCGGGGTGCTGTGGATCAGCATGGGGTAATAATATACGTACAGGAGGGGCAAAGAGGCACCCTGACTGTTATGCGCGGATAACCCTTCTCGGCGGTGGAAAGCAACTTTGCAGCTATAGAGAACAGGGACCCCCGGCGCTATAGGAAATGAGTCGGCGGCTTCAGGGGAAGGCCATGGAGAGCTGGCGTGGACGCCTAGCACACTTCGTATCAATATTGACACAATCTGCGAGTTAGATATGACAGACAGATTAGCCTCCGAGTTATAAGATGCTCGTTGCCTTTCTATATATACAGTATAAATAAAAGCCTTCTTGGGACTGCGGGAAAGGGTGAGCACGTTTTTAACTATATACAGTATATTGGTTTGTTTTAGTAACTTTTCTTATCTAAATCATATAGCCAACAACATCGACTCTCCACTCACATCAGCTGTTCTTCCCAGCTGTGTCACAGGAATTTTATAAGACTGTGTCCGCTTCAATCTTTCAAGTCATCGCAACAGCGTGTCTTCGTTTAGCCTTCCTCTCTTTCTATATATTCCCTTCTATACAATACTCTGTATATATCGTCATCTTTTGTTGGGTATATGCTGTTATCACTCTCTTTGATTCTTTCCCGTGATTTTCTCTGAAATCTTTTCCCGAGCACATATTCATTGTGATGATGCATGCTCTCAGTTGCACGCAGTCGTCATCTCAAAAGCTTCTAAACTTTTTGTTGATTTACTACGGTATATGTTTTTTCGGTCCAGTTCAGACATTCGCATAGTTTAATCTTTTTGAATAATTTATCATTCACTTGTCTTTTCAAATTTCAAAGCAGTTTGTCCAATCCGACTAAAGTGATGGTTCCAATATCAATTCGTCTATATACTGCTCATATTTTCTCTGATGTTGTCATCCCATATATACTGTAGGTATACTTCAAGTTGTCTGTCCACTTGTTCAGCTTGTTCAAGGGTATTTCCATTCGACTGTTGGAGACTTCCACTCATATTTTCCTGAATTTAGTTCCACGGATTTCCAGAAGAGTCATCATCACTATACTAATTCACGCTGTGATAATTGACTGTGATTAAATCATTTTTTGTATTTTACCGCGATGAATCGGAGAGACAAGGCTGGCTCAACGGGAGAGCTTGAATTGTGTGTTCAGAACTCATCAAAGAGTTCAGCCTTATAGACAAGGCGAAGCGTGTAACATAAGAATTGACCCAATGACAATTAGTTGCGCAACCATGCTATCGCGTTTCGGGCGTAACCTGCAGGGGACCACCATCCTATATGCAGGTGCACGAATGTAAGGTATATAGGGCGGATCATATATCAGTCTTACGTATGCAGATACGGTTGGTGCACCAACACCAAGCCTCCAGTCGACCTATGGGGCAGGCTCAGAACACGTGATTAGGGTATAGTCTACTGTAGATATGGTAGTTGTGTGAAGGTTATATATATATATAGGATCGATCAGATGTGGAGACACGCATATGTTGTGGGAAACTATACGCCATACATCAGCAGGTATTTGAGAGGTAGGAGTTGTGAAACGCAACTCAAACAAAGATGACTATAAACCTGTCAAAGGAAGTCATGAGCGGGTGCGGACCTTTGACATAGAATGGGGGGGGGCAGGCAGTCAGGGAAGAGGGGTCAGGAGGCGGCTCTTATATATATTCGGGCAGGCGGGCAAAAGTACGCTCATTGCGGAAAAATGGAACATGTCGTCGCGACCTCCCACTCAGGTAATTAGAGGTGGGTCAACCGGAGAGGGTCTTTCTCAACAAGTGCACACAGACAGAGTACTGCAGTAAGGTCCGCATGAATAAGTAAGTGCCGCCTAAAACGGCGACCAGCTCTCTATAAAAGCAAGCTATACCTGCCTACGTCATCAGCCGACGGCTATAATGGCGGTACTTTGAGAGACTTCAGTTTGTACCATAGCAAGTTGAATTGGCCATAGGGGGCCTCACTATGCCCGCAGGGGGGCTACACGTACTCCAACTGTGCTGCACCACACCTCCTCGCTCTATGAGCCCGCGGCGATCGAAGGCACATGCAGAGGCGATTTGCAGCTAGGATATTGATGGATAAGGGAGGGAGGGTCGTATTATACACAAGACGAGAGGGCATGGGATGCCTGGGATGGGAGAGATTGAAATTCCAGACACTTTCCCTGTAAGTTTACCCGGGAGTACTATGTACGCTATATATATAATATATATACCGCAACAGGGACTATAAACTGTACATAGTTGGATGGAAAGTGACCGTCTGAGTCGAATACGGTAATCGGTAATATTATTATCAGTGCGTGCAACGTGCTGTGTGTTTGGTGCGGGAGCTTGATGGAAGAACTAGGAAATGGAGGCAACACGTGCACAGTGTATATATGAAAGATTGATGGTCTGTTTACTTTGAACCACGACAGACAGACACTATAGAATGTCTACTGAATCTTGGACAAGAAAATAGCGAACCGTGTTTTTATCTACAGTATATCGTATGCTATAATATGAGCAAAATCATAAAAAGAGTGTAATTTGGGAAGATCGTTAGCGTATAATTTTTCAACAGTATACATAACACCTCCCATGCCAAATCCAAACGACAATGACATAGAAAGTGTGAGTATTTGTTGTGTGATTGTGTATTGTTTTCTGCGTCGCTCGCGCATATACATTATAGTACAGCAATTATAGGACCCACCTCTTTGGCAAACACTGATATGTCCTCGTTGAAGGACTCTGAGGAACAGACATCCGTGGTCCCCGAAGAGTCTCTGGGAGTGCATGTGGCCAATTCGCATTTTTCAAATATGAGGGCCAACAGCGGGAACAGAGGATGACTGAAAGAAAAGGATTGTAACCTTTATTATAGAGTATATATAGATAACAATAATAACACGGTAAACATTTGATGATTATATAAAGAACGTCAGGTTTTCTTTTTTATTCTTTTGATGTTTTTGTTCATATCTATTGTCTATAAATATAGTGTCCGCAGCTCTCACATCTGACTCAATAAGATTCTGGTTGCTATATTACTTGTGCGCGTGTGCTTTCTTATAGTATATAGACCGAACGGAATGAAAGAGTGCCGAAGAATATATAAAGCCGGAGGTTTCATCACCGCGCAATCCTTATATATTTAGCTTCTGATGTACTGCAGATATACAGTACTGCATCATGTATATGTATAGTATTTATACACATCTTATATGGATGTGGCGGTTAGAGGATCTGACTGAAAAACTTAATCGTTGCCTCAAATCCAAACCGCGCGAATAGCTGTGTAACGCGCCACACGCTGCACCACAGCACTGATTGTTTTAGAGGAGAACGGCGCAGAATGTAATTTAATCCGGGTATGGGGTGGAGACGTGCATCAGTATACTTAAGCAAATCGGGTTGCATTGCGCACCTCCTCCTATAATTCTCTGCGTCCCAAATTGTATCCAGATCCATTCATTTATGCATCCACCAACTGCGTACAAGTATATAGTATGCTGCACGCATGCATCAATATATGGTGAATGAGTGCACTGCACTATATAGGCCGGGACACAATGGACGGGAGATGATGACTATACATATATAGCATGAGTAAGCCGTGGTGAGCAAGCAGCTCGAATGCATGCGTGGAGCCTGCAATGTTGCAGCATGCACAGCCATTGACAGTACATGGCTCCCAGCTATTATATTACACTCTGCTGTTCAGCCCATGCACAAAAAATAGAGGGACCGAACGTTGCAGATTTGGTGCATGTGCGAATGATCACTGCATCCGCCTGCATGCTTTTGGCGCCAAGAGTGCTGATCCAATTTGCTACTTTTCATCGCACTCGCCCGGTCGCAAGGGAAAGAGAGCGAAAGGGATAAATATAATATGAGGGGGGAAGGCATTTCATTCTTCCTGTCGTTAACATGGATTGAAAGCGCATAAAACAACTTAACAATAATGTATAAGCCAAGTGTATACATGCCCATATAAAGGTAGCGCTTTCATCCGGTTATTCTTCTTTGCATATACTGTATATGTACAACACTAAATTGATATGGCATCATATTTTCGAATACTCTAACGGTATACACTTGTTTTTCCGTTCGCTATATATATATACCAGACAAATGCGTGACCTCACGTCAATAATAGGAATGCATAATGTACTCTATGAAAACGCATGACTGTCAAGTCTATACAAGCGTATATATAATCCGATCGAAGAGAAAAGTACTTTTGTTTTCGTAATCTACCACGTCTGCTAGACAATTTGTTCTTCGTATATTAACGATTTTCTACAATTTCATATTTTAGTCGCCAGCACTCATCCATCTATACATGCAGACAGAGAAACAAATCTTATTTATTGATTTCCAGAACCCGATTATCCAATATATACTGTATACATACAGTATATACACCACGTGAACGACAATTTCTCTCTATATATTATACCGCAATCATGTATTTACGCAATGCATGCCCAGCATATACTGCAAGTTTTGGCTGTCTATAATTATCGTTTTTAGTGTTGCGGGATGAGTGCGCCCAATTATCATCAACTAATTCTTGACACCGAGCTATTTACGTAGCGCGCCTGCACTATCGCGGGAGGCGTATAGGGGCGATTGAAATGGCAATTAAAGGCCTAATAAATTGTGACAATTTGATAGCTTTCACAACGAATTTATTCCCTGAGAGAATTAGGGAGACCAATGGAGGTGTCGGCACGTGTTTGTTGTTTAACTAGTGTTGACGGCGTGAGTCTCGAGTCGCTTAGGTTCGCGTTCATTCGTTCTCTCTGTCCAGCATGCGACTTGATGTTCGATCATCGGCCAGATGCTCTTGTGTTAAGTGCTGCACATGTGACTAGCTGTGTATAATCATCATATAGGTGCTGGAGCGCATTAGCACTGTTTCTAATCAAGGCAACTTTTGTTCTAAATGCGGTGATTAAGATCGTGCCGCGGAATATTGAAACCCAGATGAGATCATGCACTACATATATAAATTGGTATATAGCTACGTATATAGGTTTTGAACAGAATAGGCCTATTCAATTTTATACGTTATACTGTGCGTTATATTATATAAGTTTGTACATAATACCTATAATTTAACCGAAAAATCTACTCATGTATAATGTTTAAAGTAGATAATTTGTCTTTATATGTTAATATATTGTATACGGCGTCCGTTTTGGAATGTGTTACGATTATATATATACACATTTTGCAGATTAAATAGCTATGCCTGCAGTGAATGGATGTATATTTTCTACATCGCATGTTGCTCATTGTTGTTCATTATTTTATATACGTTTGGTACATATGTACATTTAAGCGGATTGGCGAAGATCGATATACACAGTATGTATAATATTCCTGAAAGTTGTGCTGTGTTAAGACTTTCATAATTGTTTTTACAAAACATGCAGTGCAGTTAACTTTTACATCCAAATATTATATTAGTCAGGTTAATATCATTAAAACGCTGTTTGATTCCTACTTCAGTTTGTTATTAAGTATATATATAAGACCCTTAATTGACAAAGCGCGTTTTTCTGTTTACAAATCCTTATTATATTGTATATTTCTTTTCATAATTTTCATTCACTTTAATCTCAAATTGTATTTTTCTATAAAAAAATGTTCTAAATGTAGTTCTATATATTTAGTTCAGTTTGCTGTTTTAATTCGACTGATATGATATGTCCGGATTCATTGTATAAATGTGCTTTACTTTATATATATAGACTGTTATGCTTTGAATTCTACTTTTTAAATAATTAATTTATATTTTCGCTGAATAAGAAAATGGTACATTTAGGTGTTTTTATATCGGACTCTTGAGATGAAACACTGCCCAGTTAGTACTATCCGAAGACACAGTATATTTATTTTTGGAAGCCAGTATAGAACAATATATATATATACAGATATATAGATGCATATGTCGCTCTTTTGTCGGATAATAAAACAAAATTAAAAGGTGTTGAAAATATGGATGGGGTTTTATTATTCTAATATACGGTCTGGTCTATATACAGTATATATATTCTGAGTCTTAACGGACGAAAGATCAACTATCATACTGCGTTTTACTGGCATCTCAAAGGAAATAATACCTTCGGATTTTATTGCGCATTAATTATGTTTCATTGATACTTATTATTTTTATAATATATATTTGAACACTATACAAATACATATGTATATAATGTGTGTATATGTCGGTATTCAAATTTAACCGAATATTTGTGCTTACTTATAAATGCTCTCCTTCTCTTTCTTGACACTGTAGACGTCATCAGCCTGACCTTGGGGATTTCCCCCGGACACCAGACTGGACAAACGACTAGACCCAGATCCTCCCGATGGGGAATAGGAAGAGGGCGGCGGCGGGGGTCCAACCGAGGCTTGGTGTGCCTGCGGATGGTGCTGTCGATAGGCGGCGGCGGAGTGTTGGTGCAGGGAAGTGGACGGGGAGCCGACGCCGTGCTGCTGGTGATGGTGTTGAGCATGGGCGGCGGCGGCGGTCATGACGGCGTGGTAGTTGGCGGCGTCCGCAGCCGACGTGTCGAGTACGGCGGCTCCACCACCGGCCCCGCCTCCGCCGGGGGTGTTGGATCCCGGCCCACTGGTGGCGTAGGCCAGAGAGGTGGGGAGTTGTTGGAGACTTCCCGGAGGAGCATCGGATCCGGAAGAGTACTGAAAGAGAAATGGAGGAAGATGTTGTACAGAGCAATTTGTGGAGGATGCGCTCATTGCAACAAACACAGCCTGCAGCCCTGCACCTAATATATATATGCTCAACGTATAGCCAGGACCTCGGTGGTAGAACGTTCAATAATAGCATTTTAGCGCCCTTTGCTGTCGCTTCGAATAAATGTGTCAATTATTTCGGCGAAAGTGGAACCATGGAATTCCCCCTTTGCTGACTATGAAGGTATACTCGGGGGTTATCCCTTTGCTGCTTGCGATGATATCCATATCCACGGACAGGAGACATCAGAACGAGTTTTCAATGTTTGGTGCGCTTTGCGCTTTTTGCCTGCCTTCTTTTTTCACTTTGAGGCGCGTATAGATCTCTCTCTCGCTCTCGCCTCGTTCCTCTTTTGCCTCCCTCTTCTTCCATGATATACACGACAAGACAACAACACCCGGAGCCAGCCGACACATCCACTGTCTATACACAGCAGCCATATAGAACGAATGGACGGCCGATGATAAGATGTGCCCCCTACAAGACAGGCTTTGACAGCCCGGGCGACGGTACCTACCCTTTGAGATGCGGCCATGACGGCTTCAACAGATTTGATTTTTCGGCTGTCACACCAGGTTGATAGGCCTTTCACTTGACGCTGGAGGAGGGCGAGGGAGGGATTCGTCGTCCCAAACACGATCCGACGCTGACAAGCGGGGGGACTGGTTTGGTTGGCTAGTTCAGTTAGTTAGCGGCTGGTTGACACAGGATTCGCCCCTTAATTGCCTTCAGCAGCCATCACACACACTTGGCTTTGACGTTCGACCGAATAGAAATGTGGCAAACCGGAGTCCAAACTGTCAAAATATGTAATAAACTGTCAAATTTTATACAAGCCGTCTGATGTAGCCTTCTATCAAACATCGAACGCTGAATTGTTGATGTCATTCGCAAAGCGGGGTTTCGCCAGCGCCCCAATCATCAATCATTCTTGAAGACTCCGCCTAGTGAGCTTCCACCAATCACAAGCTTATCATCTGCCGAGCTAATAGAGAGAGTGCTTGGCTGTGTTTGAAGGGAACCGACGTATAGATAGACAGATAGACAGGGCGTTCAGACAGATCGACAGAAACACACACGTCACTTAGTACACACACAAAATGAGACTAGACACCGGATCAATTGAAAAGACTTAGTTTATGCAGCATCATTTTTAGTCTCGCTGATATTGATATTACTATTAGGTAGCATTATACCCTATATGACTTAATCCTGATCATAGAAAAAAGCGCACATGGACTGAGGGTGATGTGACTGAAGATCTTGGACAATGGACAGCACATATATGGAGTCACTGAATTCTGGATTGGGTGGAGTAAGACCTGTCGTTTCTAATTTAGATGGAAGAGTCGGTTCTTAGAGCACCTCCAGCATGGAGTGCTGCCTGAAACGGATGGTTAAACGACCTGAGCAAACACACAAGTGAGTCTTGTGTATTAAACGCCTCGATTCTACGGGAAGGACAGGCATGCAAACTTCGTGGATAATAAAGCATAAGTTTGCCGAACTGGGACTACACCAATCCCACACCGTTTATTTGCCCAACCAATCCGCCCTATTTGTTCACTTTCAGTTTTAGTTTTAATCTGTACATAACTGCGCACAGTGAAGAGGAGGTGGGGGGGGGGGGTCTGCTCATCAGAGGAAGGTTGGGAAAATCCTATATCTATACAGTTATCTACCAACCATGCTGGGGTGTCCGCAGAACAGTGGTATATTGAAACATCTAAGGTGCTTTTTGACAGGTCTTTGTATGGGGGAAAACAACGATGCTATTTTTCTCTAACCACAACAAAACTCACGCAGTGGTGTGTTTGTTGTACAGTTTACTCAACTCTGCGAAATCTGTGAGACTGGCATATGGGACTTTTGATGTGTGACTCGCGCTGAATTGTGTTTAGACCCTCTCTTTCAATCGGGACAAATAATAGCCACAATTCATTGCGGAGAATCTGGATGACTGTTTCCCACAAGAATCACAGCTTATAGAACAAAAAATCTGAACTTATATATCATAGGACCAACATCGGCATACTATTATACTTGGTAAAAACGTCTATGCTACTTTTCAGTAATATATTGACAATTTTAACCTTGATTTACAATTTGAAATGTTAAAATTAATTCAACTGCATCTATAATAATTAGAGCTCTCTCTCTCTGTATATATATTAAAATATCATCATCATCATCATTGATGTAGTCCTCTTCGAAGTTGGGCGACGAAGGATGAAACGAGTAAGCCACTTCTCTCCATTTTCTTCGATCTTGTGACATGTGCTTATACACTGCATAGTGCATGCAGGTATTTGTGTCTTCTGCCTCCATTCAATGATGTTGTCCTCCATTGCATTCTTGGCGCACCCCTGTATGTTTTATACCTTCTATATAGTGCCTTCCATTTCAATCAGCGGCAACTCACCAGCACTTCCTCGGGCTATATACATGTCCAAAATATTCCATATAGTTTCAGCTTTGCGACCTTTCCCAATAACTGCCCCTCTTGACCTGCATCTCTTCCAGGATGGAATCATTCGTTCGTTGTTCTCTCCGCAGGACACTCCAAGAAGTCGCCTCCGGAACCAGTGGCGGATCCAGCCCGAAATCTTTTTT
>JAUYWV010141367.1:0-27587 GCA_032274565.1 Nematoplana nigrocapitula | reverse complement strand
GGTAGGTGGGTTCGAGTCCCGGATCGGGCTATGACAAAATTCCCTCGTCCCTGGTTGACAGCTGTGTCAATCGAGTGCTTAGCGACCCGAATGGGTCTGTTTGGTTTGATGCCGGAACTTATAGGTGGCGCTGGGGATCGTGAGACAACCTTTTTTCATGTACCATCAAATCATTATACATGATTTCCGGAATATACTACTTCTAGTATTATGCAAATAAATAAATCCAAAAACAAAATAATCTTAACTCCGGGTTAGGATGACGCGTAATACAGAAATACTGCGGTTTGTTGGTAGTTTTCTTCCTTACCACAGTAATCCGGATCTCATTATCTTTTGCGAAATGCCGAACAGCTTTGCATTCTAGCGCTTCTAAGAGTGCAACGCTTTTAAGGGTCATCGAAATATCACCAAAACATATATATTTTTCAAAATCCTCAATACCAAGAGTGTCGCTTTTTTACAGGACGTGTTCTTTTCACTATTTCTTCAGTAAGCTCGAAATAACAGAATCTTTCGACACTCGAGATAGTCCCTTCTACTCGACAACGCTGACACACGCTGTCAAATAGTTTGCTGTACACGTTTCTTCTCGTGATGGAAAACAATATACTCCCAGTTGCTTTCTGTGGAATCTCATTTTGCAGCAAATGCTCATACCTGGACCAGCTTTTGTATATGTCAAAATTTGTTGTTGAATATAGCATTTATGCCTTCCATTACCAAAATGAACAACACTAAATAATTTGACAGTCTCACATGCTGTTCCTAGTCATCCCCTCGCCCAATCAGTACTTGGTATCATGCTATTTTATGACACTTTTTTTCTGTCACACAAACCAAACAGAAACTGTCACTATTATAGATCAATACAATCGAGTAGTAAACCAAAGTCTGGAAAGGAAGGAACCCAGACCATCATTAAAGTCAGTAGGCCCAAAGAAATTATTGTAGATGTAGTGTGTGTTGCACAAAAAATGTTTTTTAAATTATTCGTATATTTCTAATGGAAGACGTTTTAATTTTTTCAGAATGTCGTTTCTGGAGTTTCCGTCAAATAGCTCATGCTATTCCTAATTTTCGCATGATACCAAATAGTGGCAGAGCGCAAGCAGAGGTGGAAATTTAGGATGAGATTATTAGGAAATGCCACATGAAATATACTCTATAAAATATATTGACAAAATTAAAATGCCTCCCATTAGGAATATACGATTGATAGACAAAAATCAATATATATGAGACACGCGGTACATCTACATTAATTTGTTCGGGCCTATACTTTAACAATGATCTGTGTTTCCTTTATAGTTCTATTACAGTGAATGTTTCTGTTGGTCTGTGTGTCTGGATAAAGAGTGTCTTAAAACAGAATGATAATCTGTCAAATGATTACAAATAGTGATCAGACGAAAGGATGACTGAGATCAACATGTGACACTGTCACAAATTAAGTCGTGTATATCGCACATTTTATGGGGCATTTCTTACTAATCTCATACTAAAATTAAAATCTGGTCTTGCTCCGCGTATATGGCACTATTTGGTATCATACGAAAACTAGGAACATGCTCTATTTGAAGGAAACTCAAGAACTGACACATTGCATGTAACTATCTGGTTAAAAATACGATTTATAGAATGAAAACAGCGGCATAGACACACTAATTGACTTTCTACCCAAATACGCATATAGAAGAAACTACAAATTGCGCACTCACAAAAACACTATTGAACATTTTTCCAACATATTATATGTGTAAAAGAAAGAGCAAAGATTTGTGTAACGGATTGGAGTTGCAGAATTTATACATCATTCACGGAATCTTATTGCAAAATGATTTAGTTTCAGTAGTTATACATAGCAGACAATATTTCCATACATTTGTCTTGGTAAATATAAAATTTGCCTTCGTGCAGTCTTTGTTCAATATATTCAAACAATTTTATACCTTTTTTATAACTACTGATAGAGGAAAGCATTATCTGAAAGATAGCAGTTGCAGAATTTTATCATCGTTCATTGAATTTAATAAGGGGCTTCTCAATTTTATTGATTTTCCCATTACTTAATTTGCATTACGGGATAATTAATCCGACATATCTGCTAAATTACGTCGGATTTGGGATAAAAAGTAGCCATTTATTCAAATCGTCGGTGTCTGCGTTTTGTGCAAATTTTCTAAAACCTCAGCCCAGTAGTTTCGGAGGAGTATATCAAAACGAACATACATATATATATAGCTACCAAACAATCAGACACGACGTGAATTAAAACATCCCCTGTTTTTCAAATACTGATATGCGACTTCGTCGCAGTTCATCATTTATCAGACTGGAATCAATAATCAACAATGCAAAATCAATAATTATCTAAATTCAAAATTTAGTTGCAGACACTGGCTCACTTTACCATAAAACCGCATATTTCTCTAATAGCCTAGTCAATTAAAAACATGCTGATATTCCGTTCTTGTGGGCCTATAAAACAGAAATACAGTTATTGGAATACCTTGAATAGCGGTATAAAATCCTCGAAGTACAAATAAGACGATCAACCTGCGGCTTCGTGCCAAATTGTACTTCTCGAATTTTATATCCCGCTAATCTCGGTATGCAATATACTGTACTATTAATTTTGGGAAGTTCTCCATGCTCTCACATTCCGATGATTCCTGGGATATACCCTTCTAAAGGGCATACGTACTTCATAGTTTTACACCTTCGTTTTTGCACGCCGCGCCAGTTGATGTGTTTTGAAAGTTGAGATGCAGACGACACTTGTGAACCTTGAAGGTGCGATCCAGCAATAAACTCGATAAAATACTGCTGAACCGCTACAAGCAGCAGAAATGCATAGAGCAGACAGCTGAACTGGAGTTAGCAAGGAAATATTGCAGTCAAAGCCCATACTTCAAAATAACACTATACGAAGCGCTCACAAGAAACCGTAGAACGCAGGACTGGTCAGAAATTCAAAGAAGTGGTTTATCATAAACAATCATTTATATTTTCTCATAGTCACAAGAAGAAATGTCGTTAATAAATGAAACACATGTAACACCTGGCCCAGTTAAAACTTGAGAGAGAAAACACGGCCCAGTACAGGATGAATGGTAGCTGATAGCGGCGGTATCGTTCCGCGTCATTTTTTGTTGCCGCCCCGTTTGAAAAGGCTGCTGAAAAGTCCGCCCGTCTTTTTCTCCTTTGCCACAGATGCGGGGTTCCCTTCGTTATTGCTCAAATCGGTTCGATCCGTTACGGCCGGGTCTTCGGTTGGCACACCTGGCACATTGGCACTGACTTCCACTCTTCGCTCCTTCTTCTGGACAGCCAGGGGAGTCGGAGGTTTTGCCGAAAGATCCAACCATTCGTCTAGCACAATGGCCGCCTCCAACTTGCCCCGCTTTTTGTAGAGGTGGCACAGATTGCGGACGGTGACAACCTGGATGGGATTGGTCAGTCGGCCATATCTGAACTTTAGATCTTCGGCGGCATCTTTGACCTTCTTCGAGTCTTTCCCACGCGACTCAACAATCATCCAATAGGGGGGGTTTTCATCGGTGATCTTGCCGTATTTTTCCTTGTGGTGCTGGTCGATAATCTCTTTCAGTTGCTTCTCCGCGTCGGCGAAACGTTGCTGCTTGATATAAGAAGATGCCAAATTGTTTTTCATCTTGACGATGTTGGTCTCGTTACCTATTGGTTTAGCATTGTAGATTTCGAGCGCCTGCATGTAGAGGCTTTCAACTTCGTCGTGCTTCTGTAAATTTTGACAGAGCAGGGCCAAATTGTTCAACTGCTTTGCGACATCCGGATGGTTGACTCCCAAACGATCCTGGCGCAGCGTTAGCGCCTTTCGGGCCATTGGTTCCGCCTCCTTATACCTGCCACGTTTGCCCAATAGGACGGCCAGATTGTTCAGAGTGGCCGCCACGGAGGGATGGTTCGCTCCTACTACCTGTTCCCTAATTTTCAACGCCTCATCCAATAGAGATGTGGCCTCTTTGTAGTTGCCCTGGTCCCGATAGACGAGGGCCAAGATGTTCAGCATGGTGGCAACATCGACGTGCTTGTCGCCGTGGGTCCGGCGCAGGTCATTAAGGGCCTGCTTGCACAGAGGGATGGCCACCTCGTAGCGGCCTTGGTTGGCGTATTGAACAACCAGATCATGCAGGGATCGCAGACGAGGCGGAATATCATCACCTTCTTCATCCTCCGCCTGCCCTTTATTGGCCTCCAAGAAGGGGTCGTCGCCAGCGTTGGTCGGTTGGACATCGTATTTGCGCATGTGATAGAGAAATTCAAAGTGCTGCTTTTCCGAGTTGGCCGTCCTTAATTCGACGTCCAAAGTTGTTAGTCGCTTCTCGAAATCTCTGAGCTCTTCATTGAGCCAGGCATTCTCTTCGTACAACCGCTTCACTTGCATCCGGACGCGCATTTTGTCCACCTCAAGGATTTGCAGATATTCAGACAGGGCGAGCAGAATGTCCGACTCCTCAATACCCAAATTAACCTTTTCCATGTTCTTCTCAATCAGGCCCAACTTGTGGTCGGCGATCATCTTCTCCTGCGGATCCTGCGAGAATTTCAATTGAGAGTTTACCGTCTTCGTGACGAGTTCGAATTCGTCCTTCAGAGCTTCTAGGGCGGTTTTAACATGCTTGGTCGTCGATCGTATCCCCTCCTGAGTTTGTTTCTGGTCACTATCATCCAACATCGCGTTGCATTTAGATGGTTATTTATTCCGTCCTGTCTTTCGTCTGATAAATCAACTGCTGACTGGAAATTGTCTCAGATTGCCGCCTGTGACAATTTGAAATTGCTAAAAGTCAATAGCTTACAATTCGAAAATCAGCTATTGACACTATGTATAAACTAAATCAAATTACTGTACATATAAGATGGATTTGTCTTGCGCCCCTTTAAGTCTTTTAGAGCAGTCAATTGTTTATCATTAAATTTCAATTTATTTTTAAGTAAATCAGATATTAGTGTACACGAAGCAAGACTTGATATGTGAGAGTGTCATGTTGATCCAAGTTCCCATCTCGCCCGGTCCGCACTTGGAATCATTTGAAAGACAATCATATTATTTTATGACACCCTTTGTCCAGATACACAGACCAACAGAAACACCCACATCTATATATAGATAAAACACCACACTGTGTTGAAGTCAGAACTTTGGTCATCTCTGTCAAGGTCAACGGTAAACAGAAGACTACTTATCGCTTACAATGGCACGGCACTGCTAACTAAGACCCTGGACCGGCAGTTTCCAGATTTCTCACCTTGAAGAACAGACGTTTAAAAAATCAAGACATTTCTCTTTATATACATAGACCATGACTTTGTAAAGACATTTTTAGGTGTGACAATAATCTCCAGCTGATGTACGAAATCCACCTGTAATTAAGATGATAAATATCGTATACTTTTCAAGGAATGGTGAATCCTATATATTTCAGAAAAAGCATTCGTAATTCGTATATCGCTTAGATAGTAATAATAGATGCAGTGTATTTCCACGTATAGCTATTTAAATCTTTACAATAAGTCAGAAAAACAATAATAGTACATACATAGAATAGTTTAGGCACTTAAGCATTTCGCGAAAACATTATGTCCGGTTTCTAGCGCCATACGTGGCCGGCCACGCGGCTAGGCGCTGGATTGCCTAATTAGAGTACTAACAGACCCGCACCGACCGAATGGCCACCACTTCACCATCTCTATACTCCAGCACGGGCTCGAGTGCTATCTTTATCGCTGTCAATTTCTCTTGCCAACCCATCCTTCCATTAAACCCTGTCCGCTGGTGAGAGTCTTGCTAGTGCTGCTTCCGCCGTTATCCGACGCCTCTCCACGGTGGCTGTTCGTTTCGTTTCCTCTGGCATCTCCTCAAAAAAGGAGACGCTCTCCAGGATACCCTTTACCTTCCACGGGACTGTGCCAGGGTGGCAGTGGTGGTTCTTGCTCATGGTCCCGTATCCAGGTCTGCATGATCAGCCGGTTCACACCACGTCGCCAGCAGGTTTTAAATAGTACCAGGGCGTCCTCGTTGGGTGGTGGCGGTGGCGGTGATAAGTTACTTCTGACCGCTTCCTGCTTGACTCTCTCATGGAGCTCGTACGTCCTATTCTTAAGGCGTGGTCATCCTTCGCCAGTCTCAGAGCCTCTTCCTTCAGGACGGCAGCCGCAACTTAGGCAGGGGTTCTAACCTTTCTGCTTCCATGACCAATGGTGTTGGCGTGGCCTTGATGCAGCCCGTGATTAGGTGAGCGCATGTGTTCTGTTCTACCTCTACCATCTCCCTTTTTGTTGGATTGGTATTAGTCCCCCATATCCTAAGGTGTAGTCTGCGATTGCCCGAGTGCTAAAGAGATGAATTCCGTACGGAGTACTTCAGTGCGCGCACCTTACGTCTTCCAAAGGTAATCCATAACGCTCACGCCGTATTGACAGCAATATCCAAAATATATACCCTTATTCATTTTCCAATTGTTCCACTTCCTCTGCATTAATGAATTCCAAAATTTATACACCTAGGTTTTCACCCACGCTGGACACGGTAAAAAAACCATTGTAACACTCAACAACTCCTTCCACCTCTAAATTGAAACTGTAACCAATACTTAGGCAAAAGTCACCAAAAATAATAATAATAAAGCGTTTATTAGAGAAAATGGGAATCAGAACACATTAGACAAATAAGAGTCGTGAACAGAAAAAACGTATAAAGAAATTTACAATCAAACTGTGCTAAATCAGAGTCAATTAAATTCCAGCCAAATCAGCTGAAAAATAAAAGGAAACAATGTGTAGTCTTTGATATTGTTATTGAAATAAAGAGCGGTGTTAATGTGCCAAGTAGATTGTCTTCTAACTGTATTAGCGAATTCAGTTTGAAAAAATTTGCTTCACTCAAAGCCGGAGCATGCAGTTGAACGTACGCTGAATACACGCTGCACAGCAACTGATACTCAACATGAGCGCGTTGTGCTTTATTCATCACAACACTTGCACGCGTAGATGCAGCGGGCCACTCGCTATCAATAATTTGTGAAAGGAAAAGAGCAGCAAATTCGTTCCTAGCTACCAGCTGTGTCAGTCGAGTGTTTAGCAACTAAAAGAAGTTCGTTTTGTCTAATACCGGATCTTCCATGTGGCGCTGGGGACCGTGAGGCAGTAGGTTGCCCAAGACGTAACTACTAGAAAAATGAATATTCCGCACGCAAAGACACAAACTACTAAAAAGTAGTATAATCTCTTTGGCAGCTATAATACTGTGTTAGTCGTAAAAAACAGAGAAACGTCCACTCACCACGGTCACATTAACATTGAATAGACCCGTATGCTCAGAGGTCTTGTTCTGGTTGATGGCGACCATGGCCCACCCCATATTGCACCGGATCCCGAAGGTGATCATGAACCCGAAGCTGGTCATCCAGGCCATCAGGTAGCGTTTGGAGCAGGAGCAGGGCAGTCGGGCGCAGATGTCGCACAAGGGTGGTTGGGGTTGCATGGTCCGGGTGTTGTGCGGCCGAGGTTCGCCTGTTTCTTCGTACTCATCCAACTCGCCGTATTTCATGTTGGAGGACTTCTCCTGGTCGCTTCCGCGACTCAGAATCAGTCTAGAGAAAGAACAGAACAACAATGATGATGTACAGAGGTGTCTTAGAATAAATCCACAAAAGATCAATAATATAATTATTATTATTGATGCGGAATATTTCCTTAACAATCGTATTGTTCAATACACATCCATCATTAATAAAAAGAACTGAAACCACGATGAACTCCATGTTTAAACTGTGTCAACGAACTACTGAACACTAATCACCAAAAGTAAACATCATCTCATATACTGTACGTGTAGTTCTACGCATCAATCATATCTGAAATTACAAAAGATCGATTATCATTATTGATATTTTTTATTGCGTGATACGGAACTTCTTTCGTTGTACTATTACAAAAATATTTAGCAATAACAATGACAAGAAGTGATCCTAAATCTGTTCAGAAAAGCTTCAACTCATGCCAATATGCAGTACGGTATATAAGCATAATAATGGGTAATTTTAGTTTTTCTAGGCGTTGCATTTACTAACTCGAAATGCACTTGCAAAATGGTAATTCAATGTCGTGAAATGTGTTTAATCTTCGGAAGGTTTGACATTGGTTGGTTGGCAGACTTTTTCAATGTGAATATAATTAGTGATACGTTGAGAAAAAATAAATTAACAAATCTTTCTTTTGTTTTGAATAACTTATACACAAATGCGCACAAGTTTGAACGAAGCAGTAGTGTAGATTAAGAGATATTGAGCATAATGTGTCACAAAAATCAATCGATAATTACAAATGAACCATGATTGATCAGTGATGATTTTACTGAGACGTAAGGTATTCTTTAACTCCATGAAATTTCATTGGGAGTTGGAGGAACAGATATAGAAATGACGTCAAGATTTTGTTAGTCTCAAAAGGGTCTAAACAGGACCCTTGAAACAGAACCTGTGCCACCTATATAGATGGAGGATAATAGCAAACACAAACATTTATATTTTGCATGTTCTCCACTGTTAGTAGTAGAAGAAGAATTGTATTCAAGCCACTTATAAATAGATTGGTGATTCCTGATGACGTCCATTTATTTATAGGAGCTAATCAGACTACGTACGCTGGGGAACCCCCTCCCACGAAGGGAATTCCACGTGACCATGGCGTACTACAGTCTGATTGGTGCTATAAATACTATGACGTAGTGCAGTCTGATTAGCTCCTATAAATAGATTGTCGTCATCGGGAATCCCCAATCTATTTATAAGTCGCCTGAATACGACCCTTTTCCTACTACTCACTGTTTCACATACCGATGATTTAATTACTTCTAAATACTTTTTAATAGCATTTGTGTTGTTTAAACTTTAAAGCGAAAAAAATTAAATAATATGATCATACTTTAAAGGGAACCACTATTTGACTACAATAACTCTCCGCTAACCTTCACACTTTCTCCACTTAGTTTACGCTGGGCATCAGTCTATTTAAAAATGCTAATATTTTGACTGTCTTCGGTTTTTTTTGCTATTCCTTCTCATTTTGTCCTACGCACATTAACTGACCGCCTTGCCGATCGATCAATGATACATTATTTTCAATAAGTCATGGACTCCTCGAACTCTACTTTACCCATGTGGCGCGGCCCGTGTTGTATTGTTAATATATAACGCAAAATTTGCACTAGTTATGAAAATGAATAACTGTATAACAAATAAATGGGACTAGGTGGGCTCATTTGGTTGAACAGTTGGCTAACAATGCGATGTTAGCAGGTTCGAGTTCCGGCTCGTTCGGCACGTCCTGACTGACTGCTGTGCCATTCTAGTGTTTAGCGGCCCGAATGGGTTCGTTTGCTCTGATACCGGATATTCTAGGTGCGGTGGCGGTGTGGACCGCGAGGCATAAGATGGCCCTAGCCGTAATACAGGGTGACACAAAAACGGGAACTTTTGGAAAACACAACGTTGACAGACCAACGTCTGCATTCTTTTGTTGCACCTGTACTCAACAATTTTCTACAACTTCACGAAGCCCGGTTTCAACAGGATGGTGCAACATCGCAAACTGCAAGACAATCAATGGAAGCTGTGCGATGGATTTGTTTGGTAACCGTGTTATCTCAAGATTCGGTGACATTCCCTGACCCCCAAGATCACCGGATTTGGCCGTTTGTGATTATTTTTTAAGAGTCGGGACACGACTCGGCCAAGGACACTGGATGAATTGAAACAAAGAATTTAAGTCAAAATTTGTGGTATACCACGTGAGATGTTGCAGCGAACAATGGGGGAACCTCAACGGCAGATTTGCAGACTGCATATGTAGAGGAGAACGCCATCTACAAGACGTAATTATCAGACATTAATCATTTCTATAACTGATTCTTAAAATGCAAGTTGTTTAATTTCTGTCAATAAATTGTTTTGTTGGATTTTGATTTTCCTATACTGCGGGTCGTATAACAAAGTAACAGATATACAGTATACAAATATAACAAAAGGAAGAATGGCTTTATGTCAGTCGGTTTAGCGTAACCAGACACCTGTCACTAAGCCTAAAATATTGACGTATGTGTGAAACGACGCGATGGATTCGGAATGGTGAAGAGAGGGCCAGTAGTATCAGTACTTTATCGGACCACTTTGACGAACAAGCATTGGTACAACATTTTCAAAAAGCGTACCCCGATTAGCCAACCTCAAGAAAGTACAAGGGAGGGGTAGCAACAATCAAACGCAGTTACCGACAAAGACAAGAGTTTTCATCCAATTAATTCACAAAACACATTTGTTTTTAATACATTTAAATGAGAGGCGTTCTCGAATTTATGTTAAATGGCCTGTTTTTAAGTGTATGTGTATATTCGTCACGCTTATATTATATTAAAAATTTATTTATTTTCAAAATTTTGATTTTTTTTTAATAATTAAACAGGCATTGAACCATTCGTCTATCTGCATATACTGTACAGTACAGTATGTTGAAAATTAATTTTCTTGCTTATTTGTGATACGTTTGAGTCTAAACGTGCTATGGACATAATCAAGGTAGGTATACAAGCATTTAAGTACCCTCGCATCTCTTATCTGTCGGTCTGTCGAGAGGAAGAGAAGTAGGGGACGAGGCGGATCTTTGGATTTAACGGTACTTGTTATTAGCATGTTTCAAAATTAAAACTTCTTTTACGCGAGTGATTCTTCTGCAAACCACTGTCCATTCAAAAGTTTCATCTGTTATCTCATCATGGCAGCAAGATTTTAAACTAACTCTTTCAGCAAAACGTCCAGTACTAAAAAATGATACATTTTCAAATTATGCGGTTACTTTGCAATAGGTACTGTCTAACCTCCTTTTAAATGTATCGATTCTTGTTTTTTCACTATCTAATCTTACGCTATTGGTCTATGTAACAGCTGAGCTAGCGGCGAATAAAGGAACAAGTGTAATCCTAATTTATTTTATGTATAAACATATAATAAGATGCAATAAGAGCGTAATATAGAATATACTGATAACAGAGTTACTACGCGCAATGAATTGCAGTGAAATATAGAGTTCAATCAAATAAGTTTCGAAATTCTAACACACAACTTTTGAAATGATGTCACTGAAAGTCAATTTGTGTAAAATTGTTTATTCAGTGCACAGCACGGACTGGTTGTGGAGCTTGTCATCGTATAGAGTAGCACGCAATACATAAACACACAAAAACACAGACCAGATTAATAAATGCCTACGTTTGATTGCATAATCTGACGTATTTTTATTACAACACGATTAATTAATTACACGCGTGATATGGAATAGTGCAAAAATCAATAAAAATTGAGGAGTTGCCTCCCATTTGAAAGCAATAACCGATACAGACATTCCGCAACTGCAATCTTTTAGATATTGTTTTTCCCTTTCA
This sequence comes from Nematoplana nigrocapitula, assembly GCA_032274565.1. Lineage (NCBI taxonomy): Eukaryota > Metazoa > Platyhelminthes > Proseriata > Nematoplanidae > Nematoplana > Nematoplana nigrocapitula. The sequence continues at coordinate 16,105 of JAUYWV010141367.1, read as the reverse complement.
GTGGATATAAAATTGTTTAAATATATTGAACAACCGCTGCACGCTCGCAAACTTTAACTTTACCAAAATAATTGTAGAAAAACTGTCATATCCATTGCAAATATATTAAAACTAAATTGTTTCTCAATAAAAATCATTTGAATGATATAAACATTGAGCACAGCTGCTATCGCTTAGACAATGCTCTCCTCTTTCTTGACACATAATATGGTGGAAATATATTCAACATTGTATTGGCGTGTGCGCAATTTGTAATTTCTTTTTATGCGCATTTGGCCAGAAAATCGCTGTTTTCACTCTACGAAGCGCATTTTTATCCAGATAGCTACAGTACATGCAATGTCGTTTCTTGAGTTTTGGTCGAATAGAGCATATTCATAGCTTTGGCATAATACCAAATAGGGCCATATACGCCGAGCAAGTCCAGATTTTAAATTTAGGATGATATTAGTAAGAAATGCCACAAACCTATATGACATTGAAGATGTAAACAAAATTAAAACGTCTTTCTTTAAGAATAAACGATCGATATAGAAAATATAATTTATACATGCATGTTTTTGGGCCTATAATTTATCGATGAACTGTGTTCCCTTCTTTCCAGAACTGAGTTTGTTACTCGATTGGGCTGACCTCAATATGTTGATGTTTCTGTTGGTTTGTGTGTCTGACCAAAAAGTATCATAAAATACAGTTGAATGATTGTCTTTCCAATGAGTCCAAGTACTGACCGGGCGAGTTGATGACTGGGATCAACATGTAACACCGTCACATATGAAGTCTTATTATTCATTAAATTGATACTTAAATTAATTTTTAATATACTTTATTTCATAACTTTGACTCGGCAAGTCAACACAACATTATTAGGATTTTATTAGATGATTTTGAATTAAATTGTAATTTGTCTATCGATAATCTTTTAAGCTTTATTTAACTTCCCAACAAACTGTGTAAATGTGTAACAACAGTAAAAAATAGTCCATGTAGAGTATTTATCGTTGTAAGCAGGAGTACAGTAAATTGGCTTTTTTGTAATTTTTTGATTTGCATATAATTGTCGGTCATGCAGGAACCACAATGTGTGAAATGACATTCAATTGGTTTATGAATATTAATTGAGTTACCTACTATAAATAGTTTATATATTGATGAAAATTGCAAAATTACCATGGCCAATTGGTGGAGTCCAAATTACCGTATGTTAAAAATCATCATAATTTATTTTTGTTTATCAGAACCGCCTGCCTCTTTTCCAGCCGGGCCTTAGGCTCCAGGCTAACGAACCTATACAGTAATCCCCGGCTGAGTGGTGCTTAATTCGTCCTCAAAATTTTGTAATAAAATGTTTTATTGTTCAATTTCAATGCGGTTATGAAAATCAATTGTTCAAAATTTCTGTATGAAATATTGTGTGCATGTCTGACTAAAAAAAGTTTAATGAGTAAGCGAAGCATGCTACAAATAAAATAGAAAAGTTGTTAGTTACGAAGTTTGTTTCATTATTCTCTGACAAGGTATAGATTTAAAATTTATTCTATTTTATCAACGTGGGGAAAATTATTTCACGCAAAGCGTAGACAGCTGTATATTTCTCCTCTGATTTTATAGAGAAAAACAGAATTGCAACGGATTTTTTAAAAGTGATTGTAATCTCCTACCTGTTCAATTAACTAATTGACTGTATAATTTTGATAAAACGCGTATCTTTCATGAATGATATCGCTATATGAATCTGTCTGCGCGTTAAATATCATTTTTTTAAATTAAATTATCTTGCAATGATAAAAGTCGAAATTAGTTTAGAAAATTAATCAAAATCTGGCGTCTGTTGAAGTTGTTTATTTCGTACCACTTACTCTAATTAAAGTAAGGCTCCTATATGATCAGAAATATAAGAATTAATAAGGTATATCATTAATTTCGAATTATACGTATATGTTTTAAAAAGAAATAACTAATTAGAACTATTACGAACAGTTCATCTTTTGCGAGAACAATAGTAATATGAAGTATATTATTTAAATATACCCTGGTTTAAGTTTCAGATTGAATAAAGCATCACGCAACAAAACTGCGTCGTTCGAGTTAAGTCAGGTGGAACATTGTACTTAAGAGAGTGAAGCCTAATTGTGCCGAAGCACATTCACTCGAGTTTGTTCGAGTGTTCTATGCCATTTTATTAGCGACAAAAATAGGGAAAGTGGGAAGCATATGTTTTCCTACAAGCAACTAGCAAGCAATTTAAATTATTTAAAAGGTGTTATTGAGATCAAGCACTTGAACGCCCACAAATAGTTCGGTGAAGTAGTGTTAACTCAGTTCAGCCCACGCGAGTGTAATCTATTAACACAGTTTGTTGATGACACATGTATTTCGAAACATCCATGCATCATCGAAACTACCACAAAACACCCGCAAAACTCTTCTATATACAGACACTAAATCTCAGCGATGTGTAGTCAACATACAAAAACTGCGTTATGTGAAATAAAACATTTTGGCCAACTATACATGCTACATTGTTCCTAGTATTGTATAATGAGACCACTGTCGTGAAAATTCTACCATGTATGAATGGAGTATAATTGTAAAGAATAGTTTGCATGTATGTAAAACAATTTAACACAAAGAAGAATCAATTGTGCAGTTTGCGCAAACAAAACGGAGTTTAATGAATGATGTAGTGTATATGCCAAACATGGATTACTATGCAGAACAGCGAACAATTTACCGTGGATACAACTGAAATCATTCAGATCTTTATCGATTCCTTTCAAAATTTCATAAAATTATCTTTCAATAAAAATATGCATTTGGGCTTATTACATTCAATGACTAATTTTCCTTTCTCATAAATAAAAAAGTGTACTCTTTAAATTCTCGGAAAAAATTCAATATATTTTCTTAAAGATGTTATTCGAATAGAAGAAAGACTTAGTAATCATAATTGACATCCCAAACACTATTTCCTTCTAATAACAAAGGTAGAAAACAAAGCAAAAATTGCAAATACTATTAGTTGGTATTATTATAAGCGTTTATTATAAAAAAGCAAACTGGGAATATGAAAGAAACCATTCAAAATGTAATATTACACAGTGGTAAGTGAAAAGAGAAAATAAAGTAATATGTGGCGAACAATGATAACAAGTAACACGTAGCAAATACAATGTAGGTGTTTTACGATCACTCAGTGCTGTTGAAGAACGTTTTACGAATCAACTCTGTACGAGAACCCTGTACAGGTGTACAATATTTGTTGTTGTTTCGAGAGCAATGGTTTTAATAATGTGAGTACGCGGAAATTCCGGCTAGCTTTTCGTATTTAGTAATCGATGTGTACCGACCAGGAGAGAGTATTCCTGAAATGCATGTCTAGGAGATGACACAGTGAGGGTTTTTCTTCCATTTTGGAGAGCTAAGCGTAGGCAATAGTGAAATTCTTGCATTCATTGAGTTTGATATAGTTTTGGAAGACCACCGATTTACGTTTTCCAGTTCGCCTTGACAAAGCAATTCGTCGTCGCCGGGTTTTAGTGTGGACAAGAGAAAATGGGTTAGTTTTCATTCTACCACAGTGATATGGTGTAAATGTCATTTGTATTAGCGCAAATAGAAATATTCATTTGAAGGCAGTTTTCTTATAAAACGAACTGTTAGTCTATAACATATGACATCAAAGAAGTTCACTAACTTCTTAGGGTCATGAATACGGCATTATACTGGATAAAAACGTATCATAAAAATAACATTTACTTTTTTCCACATTCAGGATTACAACTACCTGTCTGATTAACGTTTGTAGCATGCAACTTCAACATGTATTAATTGCAAGGTCACGGCGTGCAGAGAGTTCATATAACCAGCTTTTATGACAATTTTTAAGAAGTTGGTTTGCTGCAACAGGTGAACAACCTCCAAGATAATAGTGCACGAAGTTGATGACCTATTTTATCTATCGACGACAATTAACAGTAAGTGCTTTGTTGAGAATTATCGAGAAGACGGGCGACTCAGGGATCCCCGATCATTTCTTCAACTGGACACTTTTTCATCTCATATATACGTCTAGAGATAGCGGATCTAGGGTAATTTGTCGTAATATTTAAATTATCGTCAGTAATTTTGTCATTTTTTAGAAGACGTAATCAAATTATCGTATTTAGAAAATAGTATGTTTAATTTTTCGTTCGCAGCTATCTATATTGATGTGAAGGTATCACGTATAAATTTCGCAACGAAAATGCTTTCCAGTTACCAAACATTGGTCTATGCTAAGTACTAGTTGTCCCAATTCACATAATATTAGCGGCGTAGGACGAAAAGAAAGCATGGTAATGACATCGAAAATCGGAATCTACAGTATAATAACCAAATCAAAAGAAACAATACAAAGAATCGAGACGAGCGAATAAAACGAAGTATGGCCAAGTTCACATGGAAATATTTTTGATAGTCCTGAGTTGGAATTGAGCCATCGGTGAACCGTTGATATAATCACTTGACATTGTCATGTTTTTCGGAACTCATTTCACATCAAAGATCAATGCTCACTTATGGCCAATATGCTGATTCATTCGTAATTGGTATAAACCAAACCAACTTAGCAGTACCTACGAATATAATCAATAATGGTTCACAGTCTAAATTAACTATTTCTGCATATCTAAAAAGCTTGAATGGACTGGTGATATTCGCATTATTATAGCTTTGTCGCTTACAATCCGCTGTTCAGCAATACTTTGTCATGTAGTAAATTAGTAGCGGAAGTAAATTCATATTTGATAAGACATTCGCGATACGAATATTTACACATACGACATTTAAAAAGTACGACAAACTAAATATCCGACTTTTCGCAATACGACTATTTACAGACAACTAATTGGAATACGACGAATGTAAAAAAGAAATTTTATGTAAAACAATTGATAGACGACTTTTTAAATTACGACTTTTATAAATACAACATTTTAAAAACAAAAATAGATGGACGACTTTTCTAAAATACGACCTTTCAACTATGACTTTTAAAAACGACATTTTATGTACGACAATTGATGGACGACTTTTTAAATTACGACTTTTAAAAACAACATATTAAAAAATGACATTTTATGTACGACAATCGATGGACACACAGTGTGGTTAGCTGGCGAGCAATCGTATTCTGCGCACATTTGTTTCAGTTTACCTATTTCTTACTCATTTTGAGTGTACATTGTACAGATTTGTGTTGTAAAATACAATACAATACAATGCAATGGACTACTTTTTAGATTACGACTTTTTAAATACGACATTTTATGTACGACAATTGATAGACGAGTTTTTAAATTACAACTTTTTAATAATACGATAAATTGGAATGATACCGAGATATCCAGCAGTTCAAACAAGTTCCTTACTCCCTGGGTTCAGTTTTTCCTGCCAGAAAGATGTTAAAACGCCGAAACTCATACGTTGAATAAGAACTGTCTGGACGCAATGAACTTGCGTAGTTGAGAGTAGAAAAGTTTCTTCCACCTGTTGTTTTTTTCCAAATTGAGCAGATTTCAGCCGAGGTTGCTGAAATTTGAATCTGGGCAGGCGAATTTTATAGGACCGATATTTTCGATGAAACTCTAAATGGTTAGACCAGGGATTCTTAAACCGTGTGCCGCAGAGGGTTTGAATTTAGACAGACCGCGAAAACTTTGAAGGCAGATAAGAAGAAATGTTTCACTTCGCTGATAGCAATATATTATAGAGAAGGGTTTGGATAGTGATCGTGAAGACGGAAGGAGACAATTAGTCAATTAAAACCCAATGAGAAAAAATGATAAATTTTAGATAAGTTTGCTCGAAATTCCACGCTGATTTCCAATATGCCCAGTTCGAAGAGTATTCCCAATACTATGAAAGGATTCGCGAATGGATGTACCGTTGACCCGGATGATGAGAGACCCCAATTCAGCGAAAACCTTGTCGAGCTTAAAAATGACATCGGCTTCAAGCATATGTTTCAGACCACGTCGCTGACGGAGTTCTGGACAATCGTGAAGAAGGAAAAGCCTCTTCTGTGGGATGATCTGCCTTCCGACGTCTTACAGTGCGAGACACGAACATTTCCAAAATATACTACTAAATAGTTATCTTGATTGTACATTAATAGTTCTTATTTTTCTCACTCATTAACTATTTTTCATTGAAAAGAGCAAAAATTGTGTATATTTAAACAAAGTGTACATACCTTTATGTTGTTATTGAAATAATACAACTATATTCCTAATGTATGATAATACGTTTGCCTTCATCCCTGAAAAATCATTTCTGTACAACTCTCCCATAACCGCAATCTCACGATAACGGATGAAACATTTCGTGAAAACTGCCAATACTACAAGCTGCACAACACTTTTGACACCGCTCGTGAATATAGTCATAATTTAGAAGAAAAAAGTATTTATTATAATCCATTAGGAATATATTTATTTCACTTCGTTCAAAACTACCGGAATTTTGCTCTATTTCAATGAAAAATAGTTTCTAAGTAAATAAAATAAATAAATATTTATGTGCTACTTACAAACCAGATAACGAGTTAGTAGTATATTTTGTAAATGTTAATTAGAAATATTATATGGGGAGTAAAATTATATCTATTCTCTTTAGAGTGTTTTAATCAGTCATATTAAATAGAAAATAACTATATATATATATACATATATTAATTTGAAAGGGGCGAACTTCTGTCTCTTAACTTACTCTATAAACTTTCGAGAATTCAACTTATAGAATAAAATTCTATCTACTAGCGTAGACGTTTGTAGATCACAGCTCTTTGGTCGACAGTGTGCTTGATCCTGCGTAGTCTAAGCCGTGAGTTTATGGCATGAGGAATAACTCAAAGAAACCCTGAGAACTACGCATTTTCTTTAAGAAGTCAAAACAAGTTTGGAAATCTATCGTGTACGATAATCAATAATGAAGTTATCCATCCAATTTAAAAAGCAAAATTATTCTGGTTTGCAATCAACGCTAATCTCACCTGCGTCCATCACATGGAAAGTGTTACTAAAAGTGCAAACACTTTGTGAAAGCTATGCTGAGATATGAAGCATTCTGGAATATGGTGGTGCTCCAGTGTGGCACTTTGCGCCGACAAAAATACAATCTGATGCAATTTTAAAGAAAAATGTTCACACGATCACGTCTGCGTCTGCGGCACACAAAAGTGCACTGAACTGAGAGTTTTAAAAGATCTTTCATTCGGAGTGCCGATGAGCTTTGCAATCCTTAACCTTCTTGTAGTCCTGCGTGTTGTGGTGGGGATTAAAACAACTACAAAATTTGTAGTGTGTGTGCAATACTGTGAACCCATCCGTCTACTGCAAATGTGATTTTTTAAAGCATTCTTTCCCTCGGTACCGCACCACTATTTTCCACTTTAAAAGGATTCAATGAAAACCTGCATTTAATTTTCAATCTAGTCCACCCCAGTTGTGATTTTTTGTACAAAAACGAGAAAGAAGCTCATCGTCTAAGTTCTCTTGGGGTGTTTTGTAAAGTAATTCTCTTAAAGACACCCACTCCCTCTCACACGCCTCTCTGTATTTCATCTTTTCCTAATTCCCCATGTTACCGAAGCAAGCACTTCCTGGAAAATCTGAATTTGGCAGAGTAAGATACAGAGATATTAATTATACGTCTTGACGAGTGTGAACATCGTCTTTCAGATTTTTTACTGCTGTCTAGTCTACGTTTATCACCCGTCGTCGACTAATGATGTTATATGGGGAGACATGGAAACAGACAGTTTCAAAATTTAAAGGGTTAGTTGAATATGTATATAAAATATAATAGAGGCAAATAATAATAAGAAAATGAAAATTTAAAATAAATAACAAAAATAAAACCCAGACGCGCCATTATTACACAGAGCATTCTACTTCCCTACCAGTATCTTGGCACTCTAAAGTAGTATAGTTAAATCTATTACCAGTGACCCGCTGCAGCTACGTTTTCCAAGTGTTGTTCTGAATAACAGACATTTGGGAATATTTGTAAATTGGAATTAGAAATCTTAGTGATATTTATACTGTCAAGAAGTAAGTAGAAAATAACTAGCGCGGAAGACGAACCACACACGCCTATAGCGCAGCGCCGTAGTCTTGCTTGTGTTGGCCAGTGACCCACTGGACTCTGTAGCTACGCGTGCAACTGGAACGGACAAACAACACCTGGAGGACGAGCGCACCAAGAAACACCGGACAAGTCCCAGTACTGTCTATTCGCATCTAACCGCTTGCGACTCCAACTGCAGACGCACATAGAAGTAGTTTTCAGTCATTTGTGCCCCGCGCGACTACTTGGAGATTTCCATTAACCCTGCTTTCGAGTCTGTTACGATCAGAGCGTTCTCGTCATAGCAGAGTATGCTGATTGATATACAGTACGCGGTGACGGGATCTGACTCGTCATTCTCAGTACACATTTCCGCCAGGATTTGTGCACTCCCTAATCTGACACGCGCAGTATAGCATAACTTATTATAGATACACTCAATAACTTATAGCTTTGCCGTTGAAATAACTTTTGAAATATTGTTCTCAAAAACATTTGGAATGTTGTGTTGTTTTTCGTAACTCAAATAACTTTGGATATACAGTACTTTTCTCTGTGACTCAACAAGTGACCCAACTGGTAAATACTGTACAAATTTGGATTATAATAAAAAATCGTCTTTTAGTATTTCAGTCCCGCCCTGGAAATGCACACTTTAAAAAAGATGGTCCGACTTGAAAGCACTGTACATACAAAATTAATTCTTCATCGCGCGTCTCGTCTTGTTTTCAAGTAATTTTATTATTTGTTTTAATTGGTCCATTGTGCTTTTACTTTTCACGTTGCTAAGATAATTATTTAAATGATTGATATGATTATGTTGAATAACAAAATCAAAAATCGTTCGCAATGTAATAAATGTTCACCTTGAGCTTGGTTATCATCTTTTTACTTCCTAGTTGTTATCAAATGTGTCTACTCTATCTACTCTCGAACATTTACTATAAATTAAGCAAAATTGATTTGAACACAAATTTATTTGATTCTAATTTTCTTATTGTTTTCGTCGTCGTTGGTCTATTCATTTCGTAGTGTCGGGTAACGTGTTGGCTATTGTAATATAATGTAGATTAGTTAACCATTTGTCAAATTTGCTGCAATCATTCGGTTTCATAGCAGATACGCGTGGTCTTGCTTTTCAATCACTAGAAATTTCCCTAATGGAATACTACATATACTTCTTGGGATTGGTTTTTAGACCACTGTTGATTTTTATCCTAATAAATAAAGAAATAAGTCTGTCTGTTGTTAGAGACAGGAGCTCTCAAAATTTACTAGCTCCTCATAAATCCATCACCTAATTATCGCTCACAAACTGCGTATATTCTAAAAATCCTGTTTCTTTTTTTCAAAGCTCTAAGCTGAAGTATCCTGCTTTTCTTTGGAATAACAACTCAAAAACTTTTTTAAACTTGTAAGAATTTTCAGCGATGTATACTGATTAAGTCTTCCTAAATAATGAAAAATTATTAGCTCGTAATTGTTATGAAACTTCGCAAATCTCGGGGAGTCGCGCGATGCAATAAACAATTCTGAACAACATGAACACTTGATCGTACAACAGTGATTGATCTTGGATGTTTTGAGAAAGATATCAGTATATTCAATTAATTTTTAAAAAGTAGTATTGCATGTCAATAGTAGGTCAAAGTCATTCACGTGATGTCATATCCCTCGCCCCATCCATTTCACAGCGATGACGTGGCGCTTCCTCATTGGCCAAAATCTAAGTCACCTCGAGATCCCTACCAACGGTTCCAAAGTCGTTTCCAGGTAAAAAATAGCTAAACTCCTACTACTCCAGCAGAACAATTGAAAATTTTTTTGGATGAATTGTTGCAAAAGAGGCTGCACGGAGAGGCACTTTTCGAAGGTCGAATTAATTTAAGTAACAATTCGAGCTTTTCCAGATAGATGACCTTGCCAATTTATTTGCATTTAATGATATAACTTGCAGAAGTAAGAATAAGAAGGAATACTAGGGGTGAAATTTTGTTATTATTAAATATCCTACTGCTATAGATAGATTCGGATCAAAATTAAGTTTTGTCCGCCAATAATAATGTTCAATAAAACCGGTGATACTTTCGGAATTGTCGTCATACTTGACTTTCTATAATAAATTTCCCTTGTAAAGATGCAGAAGAGCAATTACTTTCTCATTTTATTGAGACCCGGCATAACGCGGTCATGACACGACTCGAGAACCAGAGATCCCCAGAGATGTGTTGGGAGTTAGATCTCAAATATCACATTATTCTGTGTTTGCGCATGCCGAAAACTTTTATTACTTCGAGCCAAATTCCCGTTTACCTCGAGAGAAAATATCAGAATCCGTCGAAGTACTCTCTCTGCTTACATATGCTCCCAATATTTATGTAGACGCAATTTTATCCGTACAATTCGGTCTTATTTAATCTACTCATCAATATGATCATCTGTTTTTAAAAAACAGACACAATTTTCACGGTCGTAGTAAAGGTGGGCAAAGTAGCACTTGGCCCTCCAAACTTCTTAGTTATCCATTGTATTCTGAACTCACTTGTTTTTTATGCGTCCTCGCATCTCTATATGAAGGTCTCTTTGTATGTACGTATAGGATATGTCACGCTTACGTGCAACTCAGGTTGATGACAGCTGAACAATTAATAGATAATGACTCACATTTTGCCGTTTGTAACTACGCTGACAGTTAGCCTTTGTGTTTGATGTTCTACACGTAGCTGTAGCGGCGAATCAATATCCAGCTGGAAACATCTGCCAATAGGGGTGAGCGAAGTTGGAAAAATCGATAATTCTAGAGAGCTAGCTAGACTATTATAGCAGATTGGATGGCGCAAATAATTAAATGTCTATCTGTATGTACAGTATATATAAGTCCGTTGCGAATATGTTCAAAGTCCATTTGAGTCTGACGATACCTGTGCCATCGCACGTGTGAAGCAGTGTTTAAAACTATTGGCTACAGACCGGAAGTTGCGAGTTAACACGCTGAGTTGGCAATAGTTACTGGTTTTCTTTCAATCTATAATTTAAATCTGGAAAATTGATTCGGAAATATTTGTATTGCAGATAATTAGTATATATTTACAGGTAGGCAGGTCTGCCAGGACAAAGGGATGGACGGCACGAGGACACATCTTAGGACTTACCGGTCCTTCTTTTTATGTCATTAAATGAATAAATTTGGGTAAAATCATGCTAAACTTTTTAGAAGTCAGTTTGACATGGCCGCAGTCAATTAAATCCCCTCCCCTTCTTGGACAATCTGATTTCACAGGTTAGAGATGGTTTCACAGGATAGGCTGAGTCGTACATGTACCTTATATAGTTCATTGCCTCCAACCAATCTAGACACCACGTACTCATTGCGAAGTAGAAGTTTAATTTTTGATCTGGCATCGATTTTGTGAAAGCCAAGGGACTGGAAGTATGCCTTCATGCTATGTGACGGTGACACTTACTGTACATACCTTTCCTGTGATATCTGAAACGGCTAAAAAAGCCTTTCCCAAAATTGTTTTACAATAGTTCGATTTGTTTGTTTTAATAGACTTAACAGTAATTCAGTTCACGAAACCGCAATTTTCTAATAATTTATTATTGTTATGAGACAATTTTTTTCTAATTGGCAAGATACACCGCTCATTGACAAACACAACTAAATGTTGTTGCAGATATTTTTAAACAAAATCATTCGTGCCATTTTAGTTGAGCAATTCAATTAAGTAATGATAGTTGTCTTACTTTAAAAATAAAACAATAAAGCAAGAGCTTACCTCAGCAATCCGCTCCACAGCATGGCATTTCGTTCAACAAATGTATGGCGGAAAGGCTGTGTTTATTATAAAAAATATTGTCCAATACTGAACGACGATTCGCGATTCTTCTAAACGCGTATAATTAATATTTTCGTTTTAATTTATTCTACTCTGATAAAAGTTTTAATTTATTTCCTCCAGATTCTAGGAATGTCCTCTGTCACTATTCGCCTTCTAAAGGTCACCAAATAGCCTTCAGTTGGAGCGCTCCGGTTTAATGTGTTCTAGTATAAAACACAGAAACAAACAAAGAGAAATCAGAGATGGAGATGTTACAATATGCATAGCACTATCACAAGATTTGTCGAACATTTTTTGGTGCACAGAACTTAATTTTAATTTCAGTGAAAACCTATCTAATCTATATAGATTTTTTTCATATTCTTACATTTGTGCGCTATGTATTGACAGTCTTATTCTACAAACAATACAAACACATTTATTGGAACTTTAATCTGGGAAAACTGAAGATGTTATTTAAATTAATTTAGCCCGTGTGCCTTTTATTTTTACGATTTCCTGGTCTTCACATAATCAGTAGACATTTAGTATCCTATGTCAATGACAATTTGGTGGTCTAAGATTTAAAATCAATGTTTACCCTCGTCTTTTGGACGCCAAAAGTCCAAAAATCGGGTCTTACTGCAGTGTATCTAAAGTTTACTGTAACAATTTTGCTGCGTATAAGCATTAATTGGGATCAGAAAAATGTTGATCTCTATCCTAAAACTAGGATTACGGAATACATAGCCCTTTATTTCTATTAGAATAACCGACATAGCCGAAGACCTAATGCTTGTGACTGGTATTGAAGTAATGACCATAGAGTAGGTTGGTAAAAGCGAATTTGAGTTGGGTAAACAACTTTATTCCTTTCAGATTGTCAGGTTTGGACCTAATTCTGGGCATTCTATTTAGATAATTTTCCTCATAGAGAATTTTATCCGGTAACGTTTTGAGAAAGTTGAAATTATAAATAATTTATTTGTACAAGTGAACAATATAAATTGCACATACTGTATGTTTGTTAATATTTTTAGCATACTAAACTGCTAAAAAGTTTGAATATGATCACAGAATTATATATTATTCTATAACTTTTTTAAAACGTGTATAATGAAGGGTGGCGCAATACTACTTGTAAGCTTTTTTACGTGTCATTTATTTGTGATGGGAAAAGCTCAAATATGAAGTAACTAGGTTGTCATTTTCCATCGATTTTATTTCTCCTTACAGTTATTTTCTCCTTAACGCAGTCACTCTCATTCCATCTTCGTTTTGTTTGTTTTGGATCTTTATGTTAGTTGAAGGTGACCTACCCTCGCAACGCCCTCGTTTCTGGTTGATTATGGTGTTACGTCAGCCAGTAGTGCTGAATATCCGTGACATCATCCAATAATACTGTTTTGTTTCATAGATTCATGGAATTCCCTCAGGTTCACGGGGATCTATATGGATCTATATGATAGTTCAGGGTCATTGACAGGCTTTGGTCATATTATTCGCAAAACATATATATACTACTCATATCGGGTAGTCAAAAAGTAGTGCATTCGTACAATAGTAATTTTATGGATCACTACACTATTTAAGACAAAAGTATATTGAAACTTTAAGTGTAGTTGTTTATTTACTTAGAGTTGAACCTCTATGTATTAATTAGTTACTCTATGATTTTCCTATCGTATTGCATAGAAACTTTATTTTTTTATTTACTCTTGACATTGTTGTCATATATACAGAGTACAGCTGTTTATGTTGTTCTATTGACGAATTTAAAAATTTAATTTCCAATTAGTTTTCAGTGTATAATTTATTATTTCTGTTAACCTTGAGAAAAATAATTTCCTTCGAAACGTCCTCGAATTGCCGCCAAATATTTAATCTATTGATGAGAGCCATGACACAGTGGATACACTGCAGGTAGTAAGCAAATCAGTTTTTTGTGAAAAATATAAATCAGTTTTGACATAACACAGTGTTAGAAGTAAGCTAATGAATGTTACTGTATGAGAAAGTCGGCGCAATGTTTACTATGTAGAGTGTCGATGTCCCATGTAGAAGACTGATTTCATTCCTCTTTCTCCCACTCTCTCCTCTAATTTTCTATCAACTTATCACCATCCACTTTAAGAAGGAGTTCGCTTGCTGACTTTGGAGTCTCATCCGTCTGAAAGCCCCTCATTACTCTCCGTATCTATCGATGGGGAGTCCGGGATCCTTTCACCGGGACTTCATCATAAGACAAAGGAAGTTGCCCAACAATGAATACATTAGAGAGAGATGGGGCAAGAAAACCGCAGACCAATCTTTTCCCCAGAGTCAAGTGTCTAACATAGATTAATCGACAGACGTGTATCGCCGGTTTGGGAGAATAAGGAACCCTTTTCGAAAAAGTATCTCTCTCTCTCTATCTGCCTTCCCTCCACACAATCAAACCTCCTTCCAACTTTTTCTGGATGTGCGTCGTCTGGTTAAAACCCCACCTGGCGTGGAAGATTTTCTATTGTGCTCCTTGCTGGCTTTATTTTCAGTGTGACATGGATGCGATGCCGTTCCTCGGTGACAAAGCTTTTGTAGGCGCGCATTTATTTTTTCAAGTTTACCGCATGTTTGCTAATATGTGCTTAAATTCTTGGCGCAGTGTATCTGTATAATTCTATTTGGGTGTGTCTGTCGGCAAAGTATAAATTGTATATCGTGGAAAACAAGCTGTTGTTGGATTTCTACTGATGATGAATTAGTGTTGCTCAGTTATGTAGAAAGACCCCTACCGAATGTGTTTGTTCTAAAAATAAACACAAACCCGCTATAAGTCCAAAATGTAGACCAAACAAACCATTAATTTTATAGGATGCGCACTAGTTCAAAATAGCTGAGAGACTATAAAATATATACGGATCGAAATGAGAGAGAAAGAGAACGAAAGCTATAAAGATTCTTACTCATTGCCGATTTTTGCCACAAAAACACATATTGATTCCGTCCTCTAATCCCTCCCGTTGGCGCGATGTTATTATAAAAATCTTTCCGCACAGAAGACCGTGTTAATTTCTGCGAGGAGTCGCTTTCCTCGGGAGGGAAAAGGGATCCCCAAGTTTTAAGCCAGCTTTCGTGAATCAAGAATCCCGAAATTCCCCCAAGGGAACTCACACAACCTAAAACTCGTTTTGCATCCCTCGCCCTCTCTTCTTTTTCCTTCCGTGTCGCAGAGTTGCCTTTGCCGACTTCTGTACTCCCTTCCACGATCTCCTCCTCCGTGTCTGTCGACGCCGGGGCGAAATCCTTTCAACTCTTCAACTTATATACACAGGACTTGCTGACTGTCGAGCTACATACATATGTGTTGATGTTGGCAATTTTCCATCACTGCACGCATTGTAGTATATGCATGAAAATTATCCGGGGAAGAAAGCAGCGGTAACTAAGTCAGTTATACTAAACACACGATTAATAGCGTGAATAAACTGATTGCGATAATCACCGGCATATGACAGAAACGCATATCAGTTGGGCACGCTTGTTTCGTAAATATAAGGTTTTCCTATCTAGAGAGATAATATTATGTCAACTATCGTAGCTACTGCACTGTCATTCAATATGAGGCCTCCTTTACGCAATTATGACTATAGACGACAAGAGAAACAGTTATAAGCTTTTGAAACAGTACAAGATGTCAACAAAGTCCTTAGACAATTTCAAAAATTTATTAAAATTACAAATGAAGTTAGATACTGTTGAAATGTTTATATAATATCAGGTAAATTGTAAAGGTTTTATTCAAATCATTATTAAATCCCGATATGAACCCCATTCGTTACACGGACGACATCGAAACGCTAGTCAATTTCTGTCCACGTCCTTATTAGCATATCGTCATCAATGGTCTCCACAGCGGCAGATATATTTTTTGCTAAAGGTCATTGATGTTAAATCTGTGGAACGAGGGGGTCAAGGAATCGGGCCATCTCTTCCTATCCAACGATCTGGAATTCTTTTGTTATGCCACAACTAGAAGAGCTACAGCCAAATGTCATCTTTCAGCAAGATAAAGCACCGTCTCATTGGAGGATAAAAGTTTTCCGATCACTGGATAGGAATAAATTAATGGCCCGATTCCTTGGCCCCCTCGTTCCCCAGATTTAACACCTTTGGACTTTTTATGGTGGGCTATG